>JAOXYD010000136.1:7227721-7273761 GCA_028565735.1 Pinacopodium congolense | reverse complement strand
CCCAAAATCAATGGACAATTCCTATCTTCTTCAAATTCCAATACCACAAAATCAACAAAAATTATAAATTTGTCTACTTTTACCTGAACATCTTCGACTACCCCAAGTGGCATCTTGATGGATTGATCCACGAGCTGAATAACCATGGATGTTGGCTTGGCGTCTCCTAATCCTAATTTTCTGAAAATAGGCAAGAACATTAAGTTAATACTTGCACTTAGATCACATAAGCATTTAGAAAATTCAAAATCACCAACAACATATAGAATAGTAAAACCCCATGGATTTTGTAGTTTTGAAGGCATATTACTTAAGATAATCGAACTATAATTCTCTGTTAAGGTTACTATCTAGTTGTCATCCCAAGTACGTTTACGAGTCAATATATCTTTAAGGAACTTCATGTACTTAGGCATACACTCTAATGCCTCCACCAAGAATAGGTTTATTTGAAGCTTCTTCAGTTTCTCCAAAAACTGGAAAAACTGTGCATTTATCTGATGCTATCTTACCCTTTGTGGATACGGAATCTTAGGTTTGTAGGGTGACGGTGGTACATAAGGCCTCTCTTCTTCTTTCTCTTCCTCCTTTTCTTCTTCTTCTATCTCCTTATCTTTCTTCTCTTGGTTATCCTTTTGCACACTCAACTCCTCCAGCTGTTTGTCACTCCTAAGTGTAATCACTTGGAGTTGCTCCTTCGGGTTGGCTTCAGTGTTGCTTGGTAGGCTACCTATATGTTTAAAAGACATGACATTGACAAGTTAACCTACCTGAACTTCCAGGTTATGGATAGGTGATGCATTGTTCCTAGTGACTTGATCGAATTTGGCCTTCATCTGCTTTTGATTCTCTTATATCTGCTTTTGAGTCCTGTCTAACTTAGAGCCCAACAAATCCATTAGCTTATCCACTATTTTCTGCATCTTACTCTCCAAAGTGCCAAGGAGATCTTGTTGAAATCCAGGAGATCCTTGTGCTCTCCCTTGGCCACCTGCATTATTAGAACTCCAAGAAAAATTGGAGTGATTTTTTCACCTAGGGTTATAAGAATTGGAGTAAGGGTTATTACCTCATTGCGGCTATTCTACAAAATTTACTTACTCAGTGCCATCCGTTTCTAATAAGAAACATCCTGTTGTATCATGGCTATCTTGCCCACATAACTCACATTATAATTGCATGACTCTGACTGAAGATGAAGGTGCTTCTTGCATATTATTGAACTGCTTGGCAAGGGCTGTAATATGAGCTTGTAGTGTTGTTACCGAGTCAACTGATATCATCCCTTTTTGCTCCGTTAACCCTGATCTACTCCTCTTACTTAACTACATACAACTATTACTCGCTAATTCTTCCAAAAGTTCATGAGCTGCCTCAACGATTTTCCTTATTAAGGATCCTCTAGCAGCTGCATCTATAGTCCCCCTAGTATTATGAGTAACTCCATTATAGAACATCTGTAGTGAGAACTCTCTTGGGATGTTATGGTGTGGGCAGCTTCTTTTCAACTCTTTGAACCTCTCCCAAGCTTAATATAAGGCCTCCCCATCATTCTGTTGAAAAGTCGTAATTTCCTTAATAATCATCATTGTCTTGGTCAAGGGAAAATACTTGACAAGGAAGGCTTAGGCTACTTGCTCCCATATGCTAACCTGAGTTAAACTGAGCGAGTTGTACCATATCTTTGCTCAATCCCTCAAAGTAAATGGAAATAATCTAAGCCTCACAGCATCATCAGATATTCCATTAATATGAATATGTCACAGGGTAGTCTATAAAGTTGTACATTATTATGAAGTATATTGAGGAGTGTAGGCTTGATCTCGAAATTGGTTACTTAAATTGCATGCCTTGCAACTCTTTAAGGGCTGAAACCTGGCCTTATGAAATCCATTAGTGTTCTCTTAGCTCCTCCTTGTTCTGCTTCTTCAATCATATTTCTTTGCATATTTTCTTGGCGTTTCGCTCTTCTTAATTCTCATTCGTGCCTTGTTATATCTAGTAACTCTGCTTCACTAAGTTCAATAGACCTTCGTGTGCTCCTTGTGTTCATGTACCTGCAATCAAACAATAAAAATATCAAAAACAAATCCTTAAATCAAAATAATTCAAATTGAACGAGAGCTAAATTGCAATTCCCAACAACGATGTCAAAAACTTATTTGTTAGTTTTAACTACATTGCAAGTATACAAATCGTAACTTACAGTATAATTGATATCGATCCCACAAGGATTGAATCTAGACACCTAACGACTTGAATTAACTTTGTTTAAGATAAAATAAGATGGCAGAAACTTAAAATTAAATTTAAACTAACGAAAATTGAATGTAAATAATCGTATAAAAAAGTAAAACAAAGAAGATACTCAATACTGGAGACTTAGGGGTTGTTCTATCCTTATTATCCTCCTTTATCTTATTAATTTAATTGTGTTTGATCCAAGATTTCTGAAAGTTTCATTACCCTCTCTCAAGGTGTAACTAATTGTCCCTAATTGAAGCAAGATAGAATTAGTCTTGCAATATCTCAACCTACAAAACTCTTTCTAAATACTCAACTAGATGTGAAGCAATCTTATAAGTAATTAATAAAATAGTTAAGATCTCTCTTCAATCACTTATTAATCAATTAATTTCAGGTCTGTTATGTTACCAACTCTTGTTGCACACCCTGACTCAAATAAATCAAAACAATCTCTCGATTTGAAGTGATTATAAGCTTAATAATCAACACAAACAATTATGCATTAAATCAATAAGAATATAGTTTGATAAACAATTCAAGAACAATCGCTAAATTAGTTTTAGCAATCTATAATCATATTCAAACAAATACTATTTAGATTAAACATCAAAAGGAAGGCAAAGTAAAAGAGAAAACTAATGGTGTAGGTTGAATCCTTTTTTTTAGGAAAATCGGGATATCACTTGTTGAATCTTGAGTCTCTTTTCCAAAATTTAGTTCTCCCTTTTCTTCTTTCCACAAAACCTTATTTTCTATCTTGTATCTGTCCTAGGGTAAGAATTATTGCTGCTAGATTAATTCCCACGACCTTTTAATTCCAAAAACTCATAAACCACGTCCCCATACGTTTTGCCACGTCACTATGCCAAATTAGCTTTTTTTAGCTGTGACCTTTACTTAGCATTTTCATTATATCTTCGTCCACATACTTTATTTTGACCTAAAATTTGATATGTAGGCTCTTCACATGTGGTTCTAGCTTCCTATAAAATTTCATTATAATTCAAGCTCTATAAGGGCATCTAATGCATCACCAAAGTTGCAGTATGAAAACTAATATTGATTTCAGGTCTCATTCGCTACCTACAATTTCAAACATCAAAGTACATCAACCAATCCTTCAAATAAGTTCATATTTTACCCTAAAAAATTAAATAATACCAAAAACAATAAACACATAAAAATAATGAAAAGAGATGCAAAAGTTCATACTAATTAAGTTTAAACCATACAAGCAATACAAAACACTTAAAAACAACCAAAAAACATAGTATAAAAACACATTTATCAATTGTCCAATCCAATCCAATCTATTTTGTTTCAATTAGCCATTACAACTTGGAGTTTTTTACTTTGAATTATTGACAATCCATACTTAGTTACTATAGCTTGATCATTAAAGTTATAGGTGCTACCGTCATCTATAAATACAACCATATCCCTATTTTTCAACATGTCTAATACATCTAGATATAGTTTGGGGATGATCGGTTTTGATAATTACATTAAAGGAGATTTTAGGTACAACCTCCTCTTATTCAAGCTATGTAATATTATCTCTATTAGAAATTGGAAGAGTATAATCATCTATCATAAATAGTTATAGACGTTCACATTGGTGAGCTGTGACAAACTTCTCATCACAATAGTAACATAAACCCTTTTCCTTACTTTTTCACATCTCTTGATTAGTAATTTGTTGAAATGCAGTTGGGGGATTTGAACTTATATTTTTGCCCTGGTTTGGTAAAGGGCCTAATATATTGATCGCTAGATTAGAATTTAACTTTGGCACTACCAAGGCTAGTTGAGAGTGAATTAGTTAAGTGATTTTCTTTTGTAACTGATTCTGCTCTTCAATCAGACAAGCAACACCTATTACATCTGTCAAGGTTTAAGGTTGTTTAATTCTTATATTCAAATGAATGTCATCTAAATGTTCTGCAATAAAATACCCCATAAGAAAGGTTTTAGGTAAGCCATTAACATGGAGAGAAAGCTTTTCAAAGGCTTCTTAATAAGCCACTACAGATGAAGTCTGTCTAAACAGAGTTAAAGCTTTTAACGGGTCCTTGTAGATAGTTAGTCCAAAGCGTAAAAGGACTACTTTTATGAATTCATCCCAAGCAAGTGGTCCTCAGAATTTCATCACTACCGATGCCATTGTAGAGTAATTCCTTCTAGATAAAAAGAGACGAGTTGCACTTTTTGATCAAGACCCATATCCTTAATCTAAAAATACTGTTCTGCCATGTATAACTAGCCAGTTGGATCCTTTCCATTGAATTTTGGGAAGCAATACTTAAGGTAATGATGGTGGGGGTTATTGGGATTATTATGACTTAAGATATATGGAGAATATGAGGATTCTCCTGTGTAAAACTGGTTAATCTCTGGATGGGTATTGTGTGTTCTATGAGAGACTTGTAAAGCCTGCAACTTGGTTAACACTGTTTGTAAAGTAGCATTAACTTTATCAAGACTAAACTCATATCGAACTAAAATTTCACTGACTTTATTGTGAAATTCTACATTAGTTTTACTATAAGTATTCTTATTCGTAACTGGCTCTGATACCATCTAATAAGTTAGATTAAAAAAAACTAAAATTATTAAAAGAATAAGGATAGAGTCAAAAAATACACAGATCAAGGCTACAGAGAGCTCCTAACACTAACAGTTATCTACTAAAAGACCAAAACCTAACACCTACAATCAGAGCTCAAATGAAAAAAATGAAGATAAGAAAGAACACACAGAGCAAAGGAGCAGCTAATTACAGAAAACTAGAAAGAATTAATAATCAAGCTGACATCGGGTCTTCAATAAGGTACTATAAGAGTCTTGGAGGTGATGGGCAATAATTTGAAGACAAGTGCTGGAGGGAACCTGAGCAATGAGGTCATCACCTGAGGTGCATTGGCCTTAAAAAATCCGAGCATTGTGTTATCTCCAAATACAGTGTATCATAGTAGCAAGTGCAAGCTTACAAATAATTAAATCAGCCCCATTTAAACAATTTTGAGTTAGAATCCAATCTGCTATGCTAGGAAGATTCAAGTCTGAATCTATTCTGCTATATTAAGAAGATTCAAGGCCGCAGAAGTAAGATAACAGTGTCGTTGGATGACCGACCAAAGTCTCATAAAATAGCCATATTTGAAAAAGAGGTGATTATGAGTTTCCTGGTCCTTACAACACAGAGAACATATCTGAGGGATGTGCGAGAAATTAGCAAGTCTATCAGTAGTGATGAGCCGACCATGAAAAGCTAGCCAGAGGATCATTGAGGCCTTGGGAACGAGGTGCTTGAATCATATAAGTTGATGACATCTAAACTTAGGTCAACACATTCTCATGAGATTCCTACAAGACTGGTTGGAAAAGCTGCCAGAATGATGAGCAAACCATAAGTATTTATCTTGGTCGTTGGAATCAAGAGTAAAATTAATAAGGTCTTCTTTGATTGTTGAAGAGGGAAGCTATGGATACATATGAGAATAATCAGTGAAGATCTGTCTAACTGTGGCATGAAGAGGAGTAGCAGCTAGGAGAGGAATCAAAACAGGTTGAGCATATAAGGGCCCATGACTGAGCCATTGATCATGCCAGAAGTAACTTAGGGAGCCGTCAATCTTTGTGTGAATGGCCAAATGAATGTTGTGCCAAAATTTCAAAAGAGAGTGCAAAGTCCACGAAGTGTCATATCTGGTTTGTAGGGTCCAAAAACTCTGTTGATGCAAGTAATATGTGTGTATCAAATTCACCTAAAGAGCTTCCTTATCAACCATAATGCGCCATATATGTATAGCCATAAGAACCTTATTAGCAATCTTAATTGAGGTTACACCAAGTCCCCCTTCTGTCAAAGGAGAATAGATATCACTCCACTTAATCTTTGCCAAAGGATGCTTGCATAAATTACCTGACCATAAAAACTATTTCATAAGTTATTCAATAGATTTGATGATTTGGGAAGACCAATATGTGTGTAGGCCGTTAATGATAAATTTAAGCAGTTGAATTCTACCAATTATGGATAAAAACTTGTCGCACCAGCTTGACAAACGAGACTAAAATTTCTCTAGCAGAGGCAAGAAGTTAGCTTTGGATGGGCACTTTGAGGAAATTGGCAAGCTTAAGCACGCAAAGGGTAGGCTGCAAGGTCTTATGCCAGTAATGGAAAAGAGCCCAGGGGTCAAAGGAGAAGCACTATTAGCAATGAATAGAAGACTCTTTGTTGTGTTGATCTGTAGGCCTGATAGATCCTGAAAGGTCCGGAGAGCATCCATAAGGCAGTGGACAAATAAAGGGTCAGCCTTGGAGAAAACAAGGAGGTCATCAACAAAAGAAAGAGAGCAAAGGCTAAAAGACTTGCACTTGGAGTGAAACTTGAAGGCTAGATTTTGAGCAACCTTGTTGAGGATTGGAACTAATACCTCTATGCCCAGGGAAAAATAGGTATGGTAAGAGAGTATTGCCCTAGCGAACACCTCTCAAGTTGCAGACCAACTTAGAAAGCTGGCCATTAACCAGGATACGATAGGAAGCAGTAGACATGCATTGATAAATTAGAATTTTAGTAGAGAGGAAGAAGATAATTGATAAAAGAGAGAGAGAGAGATTTTAAAGAAGGTTTAAAGGTTTATTTTCTACTTGAAATCCATTAAGAACATTTTAGGATATTAAATACCCTTATAAACATAATAGCTATATTAAAAATAGAAATAATAACCAATTACAAATATAAAGATTGACCTTCAGTGGTCTTATTAGATAAAATAACAATTAAAGATAACAATTAAAAATAATATAATGAGTCCCATTGTGTTCATGTTATAAGTCTGTAGCGGCACATATTATATATGACATCATTTTAGTTTATCAATATCTAATTCTAACATAACAAAATAATTTGCAGATAATATTTTAGTATAATACAAATTTTTATAATATTTTCATAATTTCATTTGTAATAAATTATATTATATGATTTATTTTATAAGTTAGTTAAATATATGTATATGAAAATACATATTAAATAAAATTCATACATCCAATTAATTATTCGAATGACATAAATTAACATTAATTTTAAAATTTAATATGAATTTATCTATGAATCAAGACAATTATCAAATAACATCATATTTAATATCTATTTATTATAAATTTAGTAACAAACAAAGGTAATTAACAATTACATCATTTTAATTTCATGATTTATTATCTAAAATTAAGGTAATTGTTAATTGAAAGTGCTGGTGAAAAGAAAGTTCCTAATATAAATCTTTTAAACTAGGTACTGGAATTGAAACCTATCAAATTAAAAAGAAATCGATCACAACAAAGGCCACAAATTAATTTTCGAAAAAAACAAAGGCCACAAATTTAACGACCAGGTTGAACGATATCTGAATTGCCAAACGCGTCCTCAACAAAAGCCCAAGATTGCGTGTGGTGGCTCTATAAATATCCCCTGAAAGGCGTCGCTCCTCCATTTTGGATCTGAGCGTTCTTTCGTCCTCTAGATCCAGCCTTTGCTCCCAAAATCTGTTTGCTTATTCAACTGTTTGGGAATCGCAGTTTCGCGCTACTGTCTTTGTACTAACAAGAGAGAAGAACTTTGTGTGCCGATTAAAACCCTAGTGTTGGTTTCTCGAACTCCTGCGATCAGATCTAGACCTAGGGTTTGCTTGTATCTGATACGAATAACCGATAACGCGTGGTGGTTATTAGCGATGTCCCGATGCTTCCCGTACCCTCCTCCTGGGTACGAGAAGATCGGTGTCCGCGACCAGGCACTGATTGATTCGATAAAGGTTTGTTTGGGGCCTTAATTGCTCAGCTAGGTCCTTTTTGATTTGTGATTGATGTGTCTCCTGATGATCAGATTCTGCGTAGTTTTCTTGCTTAATCTGTGAGTGAGAAGAGAAAAAAGACATTACGGAGGGAAGGGGAAAGAAGATCAAAAACAGTAATTTTGTATCTTCTTCGAGAAAGACACCACGGCATCCTTCAAATTATATTGTAGTTTCTAGGGTCTCCAAAACCTTTATATGCGTTCTTTTGATTACCAACGTGCTTTGCTAGAGTCAAACCTAAGTTTGTTTCTATCATTTACGAGGGGGAAAAAAAAAAAGAAACAAATTGGACCCAGATTCTCCACTCATTCCCCAAGAATGTAAAAGAAAGATATAGTTCTTTAGATATAATCTTTTACCTTATCTTTACAATCTTTGGAATAAGGATACTGCTGCAGTGTAACTGAATTAAACATGTGCGTATCAGATAGATGGATTCTGTTTTGGTATCTTGGCCAAGGACACTTGACGAGTTCCTCCTATGTCTTGGCCAAGTACACTTGATGAGTTCCTCCTATGTCTTGAATCACTTTTCATATCTTAGGCTTAAGGCAACCCTGACATCTCAGTTTTATCAGGAACAAAAACCCCATTTTTGAAAATGAATGCAGTCATGGTTAATCGTGCGATAAAGAAAATTCCTTTTTAGTGCATTTGCCGTCTGTAAAATAATGGGAAAAATACTTTTTAAATGGTCTTTTTCGCATGCTAACTAACATGGATGTTTGGGATTAGGTAACTAATTCAGTAAGACACACACTTTAGCCGGATATTTATGGTTCTGGGTTATATCTTACAATATCTATGGATGGTACCTTATATGTAGAGAAAACTTGTTCCTACCAATTTATTCCTTGAAAACTTGTATTAAAAAAATTTGAAAAAAGGGTTTTGAAATAAGTTGAGTGTGAGCAATAGCGTTGTCACCATCTTCAAACAAACTGCGATTGTAGGAAGAGAGCAATAGCATGATAAGTTTTATGCTTCAAATTCTTGCTGTTAGAGATGTAATACTGTCATTTCACTTCACTTATTGAGCCTGATCTTGGGTGAAATTAAATCAACTGTATTCTGTGTCTATGATCCTCAGAGTTGTGCTTATGATGCTAGATTGCTTACGTTCCGTTCTTTATTTGTTTGTTGTGGTTATTTGCATCTCCAGCGAGAAAAAGAGAAGTCCAGGAGAGAGAGGAAAAAGGACAAGAAAAGAGAGAAAAAAGAGAAGAAGGCTCGGGAGAATGGAGATGTTGAAAGTAAAAAGCATGGTGACAGAAAAAGGCATAGGGACAAACGCAGTCAACAAGATCAGAAAGGAGGAGAGTTTCAAAAGATTAGAGAAAGTGAAACAGAACATTCTGAGAAGAGTAGCCTTACTGAGGAATATGGAAATCCAATTGGTTTCCAGAACTCTTCCGTTAACAGCCTTGAAGGCAACAAAAGACAAAAGCAGTGCTTGCCTACAGACAGTGGGCATAATACTGGTGAGTATGATTGTGTCTCGTCCTTTTTCTAAGGACGCTGTTTCCTTGTTGGGATTGTTCACTTCAGTAAACCCTGTTATTATTAATTTGAAGGAAGCAATATAAGGATCTGGCTACCTTTCCAAAGGCATAAAGATCCAGAAGCGCTACCTTGCAAGGAACAGCCTTGTTCTGCCTCTTGGAGGGCTGATGATACTGCAGTCCAGTGCGTAGATGAACCTGCTTTTATACCCAGCAGAGAGCAGGAAGAGTTTCCCTGTTTGAATTCATGTAGTAAAGGTCTTGAATCAACTGTAAGGTTTGGGAAAGAAAAGTACTTTCTCTCTTCTGGACCTCCAAATGCAAAACAACAGGATTCAGCCTTGCAGTCAAGCTCATGCAACAGTTGCTGTTCTCCTTCCGCACAATACTTCAAAATTCTCATCGAGGATTGGATCCCACCTCACATGCACAGCGAGCATACTGGTTTGGATGATCAGGAATGGTTTGTTCATACCCGGCAGATACACAAACAAAACTGCAGGCCTGAAGCATGTGAAGTTGAGAATGTTGGTTTAGATCGTGGAGACTTGAATTGTCCACGCGTCTGTTACTTATCCGATGTAGATATGTATGCCTTACCATATGCGGTGCCATTCTGAGTTCATTTCTGCAAGTAGCCAATGCCAAGTTACCTCTTCATTTGGCCACGACGTCGAAACTGTGCAATCTAAGTTGCTTGCGGAACTGAGTTTGTTACAGGCAATTCTAGATTTGGGGTTTGAATTGTAGGGATTAATTTTGTATCCGAGATTAGTTAAAAGGATTGAGTATATGTCTGTAGGAATATGATGAGCTGTGCCAAAGCTCCAAATATATTCTTTCCCAAATATAATATCTCAAGTTTCCAGAATTGATTCTGAGGATTTCCTTGAACTTTTTATGCTCAAGAGTTGGTCACAGTTGAGCTCTATGTTGACGCATATATGAATCAACATAAAGGATCGTTTTTCATTCTTGTAGACATCTTTGATCATGTTTTGTATTCAGTAAAAGGATATCTTAACATAGATCGTCAATTTTTCAGTTTTTAGTTGATACCCAGAAAAGAGTACTTCACTTCATGGTTCATACTTTCCCATTTCTCCTACCTTCGTACTGAATCAATATGTCAAACTCTGGCATTTTCCATTATTGGGCCTAAACTATTAAAGCTTGACCAAAAACTACTAGGAAAAGGTGCTGATGACACAAGAGGGAACCTGTGTATGTATGTGTTACATGTACGACCTGCCAAGACAAATATGCAGAGTATAGAGTTCGACTAAGCCCTCCGTTTGGGGCTTCTAGGCAACCCCTCACGGGATTAAAATTTAAAGAGGGCCTTTAATCACCAAAATTGCAATTTTAAAAAATTTTAAATTATAAAATTTAAATTCTGAAATTTAAAAATTATAAATTACAAAACCTTAAACTCATAAATATTAAACTCTAAATTTTAAAAACATAAATTTCAAAATTTAAATTTTAAAACTTTAAAACTTTAAATTATAAATTTAAAATTTAAAAAATTATATAATAATGATATAATTATAAAATAAAATATATAATACTTATTATAAATTTTTTAAATTTTAAATAAAAAGAATTGTCTGAGGCCAAGAGGCTAACCTCAGCTTTTCTCTATATTAAGAGTTTGTTTAATTTCATTTTAATTTTTAATTTTTAATTTTTTAAAATATAAAAATTAATTAAAAAATATTAATACAGTGTAAAAATTAAAAATACAATAATTAATATAAAAATATAACAATCATAATAAAAAATTAAAATTTATAATTTGACTAAATATGTCTAAAAAAAACTTGGCATTTCACGTGGCATCTTGCTATCGCTGGAAATTAAAAATGAAAAAGAGGATGTTACATAGGTATGTATGTACGGACTCCTTTCATGTGAAAAGGAACGTGGAAATTTGCTATTGTATTGACGTTTGTTTTCGCTTTTGCCCAAAGAAAGGGGGCAACAATAGCAGAGTCCAGGAGCATATTGTAGACCTGCCTTGTAGAGGATTACGTGGTCTGGACAGGCAGTTGAGGCTGGCAGAAGTCAAAACTCAAGCTTCGTCTGATACAATCAAAGATCTATTGGAACCAAGGTGAGGTAAAGAAAGGGAGGAAATGATCGCAGATGGCGTGGAAGACGAGGAGAAGTGGCTGGCAGCGGGGATCGCCGGCCTTCAACAGAACGCCTTTTACATGCATCGAGCCCTGGTAACCCTATTTCCCTTTTTCTTTTACGTGCTTTTTTCTGCCTCAAAACCAAATGCCGTTTCTTCGACGAATGCAATTTGACTTTGTCGAAATCCTAATTTGTTCAGGACTCCAACAATCTCAGAGATGCTTTGAAGTATTCGGCCCAAATGCTCTCCGAGCTTCGAACTTCGAAGCTTTCCCCTCACAAATACTATGAACTCTGTGAGTTGCTTTTCGAGATCTAATTTTCCGATTGAGTTTTGGTTGCCTTGTTTATTTTTTTATTTCCCAAGTTTAGAGTAGGTAATTTCAAAGATGGCGGATGTAAATTGTGTTTTGATGCGGCAGATATGCGATCATTTGATGAATTGAGGAAACTGGAGATGTTCTTTAAGGAAGAAGGGCGTCGTGGCTGCTCAATTGTGGAGCTTTACGAACTTGTGCAGCATGCGGGCAACATATTACCTAGATTGTACGTGTCTATCTTTTTTCTTAAGTAATTTTTTTTTTGTGACCCTTTGTTGTTTCTGTGGTTTTGTTGGTTTTTTCTTCCTGATACGAGGGGCACGGTTTGGTTATGTGGTAACAGTGCAAACTATAGCTCATTAATGAGTTGTCTATTAAAGGTCATTGTATTGTTGTTGGGTCTTCCTATAGATGTTTGTTAAAGAGGGAACTAGGGAAGATATGTAAAAGGGTTGAAAGTTTGAGCCTATTTCTAGACTGGCATTGGTTAACTGATGTGTCTTGTTGACTTAATTGGATACAGAAAGGTCCTACAACCGAGATCCTTATACATTTCACTATGTGACCTACTTCCATCTTGATCTAACATAACTCTGCTTGAATTTGTTGAAGTGAAAAGTATGGTCTTTTTCTTATTCTTTCATATGATGCTCTGATTGTTTGAAGTAAACCACAAATATTACTGGTTCTATTGTGCAAGACATTTTACAGTGCTTGTAGTGTTTTCTCTAGACACAGTTCAGTTGATATGGCAGTTTGAATGCATAGCTTCTTACCTCTAACCTTTTCCATCTTTTTAATCGATTGTCTGCAAACAATTTATGATTGGATTTTTTTACTGTTTTCTCATCGGTTCTATTGCAGGTATCTCCTTTGCACTGTAGGTTCTGTGTATATCAAATCTAAAGAAGCTCCAGCTAAAGATGTGCTTAAGGATCTTGTAGAAATGTGTCGTGGCATCCAACATCCTGTACGTGGACTCTTTTTGAGGAGTTATCTTTCACAAGTCAGTAGGGATAAATTGCCTGATATTGGTTCTGAGTTTGAAGGGTAAGGATATTAAATAGTTATAACCTAAATTATGGGCAAAAAGAATTAATTTTTGTTGATATTGGAAACTGTGTTTACATGACTGGAATTGCTTGTGAATAGGGATGCTGACACATTCATTGATGCTGTTGAGTTTGTTCTACAAAATTTCACTGAAATGAACAAATTATGGGTGCGGATGCAACATCAGGTTGGTTGAATATCTATGGCTACCTGCTCTCATGTTTGACATGCATTTGCTTGCATGTCGTAAAGGTAAAATATATCATGAGGGCATGATTTCTGATCATGCAGGTCTTATACTGCTTGTGAATCATTCATACTCTTAGCTGATCCTGTGTTGAGGATTGCTGTTGGGCTTTATGGTCTGCAGGGACCTGCCCGAGAAAAGGAGAAACGCGAGAAAGAAAGGAGCGAACTGCGTGATCTTGTAATACCAGTAACCTGTAAATGGTTGATTTTGTTGCAATAAGACTATACAAGTACGCATGGTAGTTCAAAGTGGGCCTTAGTGTATGTCCCTTTGTTTTTAGGTTGGCAAGAACTTGCATGTCCTTAGTCAGATAGAAGGTGTGGATCTTGATCTGTACAGAGATACTGTTCTTCCTAGAGTACTTGAACAGGTACATTATATATTCTGTCTGTAGATTGTGTATGAAGTTTATAATGTTTCTAGTGCTTTGCCAACATCAGAAAACCGAATTTTGCGCTCCATTGATTTTTGACAGGTTGTCAATTGTAAAGATGAGATTGCTCAATTCTATTTGATGGATTGCATCATTCAAGTCTTTCCTGACGAGTATCACTTGCAAACTCTTGAAATATTGTTGGCCGCATGTCCTCAACTGCAGGTACATGCCTGTGTACCACTTGTTACCTGGTTTTCACTGAGTTGGTTGACAATGACTTTTTGGATATTATTGACAATGACATTTTTAATAGTTGTTCTTCCATGGTATTGATCTTCATATCTGGTAATCCAGCAATGGAGTTGCTGATTTTTCCCTTGGTATGTCTCTTGTCTTTGTTTTTCCAGCCATCTGTAGACATCAAGACCATTCTCTCCAGGTTAATGGAGAGGCTTTCAAATTATGCAGCTTCAACCACAGATGTTTTGCCAGAATTCTTGCAAGTAGAGGCATTTTCCAAATTGAACAATGCTATAGGAAAGGTCGGTATAAGCTATGCAAAAGCCATGATGTTCAACAAGAAATAGAAGGGGAAGAAGTTAAAGTTTGGCAGTTAAATTCCTTCAGTGGAAAAAATGAGAATTCCTCAAAAAGGGGAAAAAAAATCAACTTCTTCATTTACATTGGAAGCTAATTTCGATTTCAGTTAATAATATTATGACAGTTATCAACTTCCAAAAGAAATTATTGGTCAATTATATTCTTGTGTCACGATGTTAGTATACTTGTGTGGTGATATTACTTTTGCTATCCATAAAGCTTCCGAACATAAATTATCCATGTTTTGACGCAGGTTATAGAGGCACAGGTTGATATGCCCATTTTTGGAGCTGTGACTTTATATTCATCTCTTCTCACATTTACTCTTCATGTTCACCCTGATCGGCTGGATTATGCAGATCAAGTTTTGGTACGCTTCACCTTATTAACTGTTTTTTTTATGTTTATCTTAATACTTCCATTTATTCCAAGAAACTTTACCATTATGATACTTAATATTCAAGTCTGATTAAATCCTAGCTGTTTCTGCATTGATCATCAGGGAGCATGTGTGAAGAAACTATCTAGCCATGGAAAACTTGAAGACAGTAGAGCCACAAAACAAATAGTTGCACTTTTGAGTGCTCCCTTGGAGAAATATAATGATATAGTCACTGCATTAAAACTTGCAAACTATCCTCGTGTTATGGAATACCTTGATACGGAAACAAATAAAGTCATGGCAACTGTCATAATACAAAGTATTATGAAAAACAACACACGTATACCTGCTGCTGACAAGGTTTACATCTCTCCGTGTTGATAAATATTTTCAGATATTGTCTTAATGATCAAACTTGGTTCTTATTAGTTATATTTTGTAGGTTGATGCACTGTTTGAATTAATGAAAGGGCTTATAAAGGATTTGGATGAAACTCATGAAGAGGTTGGTTAGAGTTTGTTGCATTTTACATTGATCTCATATAGCTTTTATCTATGAAAGAAGAAAGTAAACTTTTGAGTCCTCTCATATGATTTTGGAAATTTAGCAAGAAATGCCACATTTCTTGTTTTGTAACCTAGTCATTCTTTCTTATCTATCCATTCCTCCTTTCCCTTATGCTACTTAGGTTGATGAAGAAGATTTTAAGGAGGAGCAGAATTCTGTGGCACGCCTTATCCAGATGCTATCAAATGATGATCCAGAGGAAATGTTTAAGGTATTTGGTTTTAGAAAAATCTGTATCTCTGTAATTTCCAAGATAAATTCTACCTGTCTTGCTGTTATCAATTCATAATTTGCTGAAACTTATGCTTAATCTCTCTTCTTTTATTTTCTTCATAGAGACTATTATATTCTGTCTACATGCTTAAAAATTAGTTTAAATGTTACATAAATTTGATGTGCTGCCTGATTCTATAGTTCAAGACCATTCACTTTCATACTCTGTTGCAGATCATTTGTAATGTAAAGAAGCATATTATGACCGGAGGACAAAGGCGTCTATCCTTCACTGTTCCCCCCCTCGTCTTTTCAGCACTTAAGGTTTGTTATACCTATGCTAACATTGAAGTTACCTAATTGTCATTTCATGTCGTAGAGTACAAATATTGATTTGCATTATGGCCAGCAATTCTGTGATATCATGACATTGATCTTGGACTTGTTACAAAGAGCACCGTTTTACCCACCTTCACTTGCATAACTTGTATCTGTTGATTGAAATTTAAAAAGAGTATTGACTTATTGTTGGCATTTTATTTGTGATGCACAGTTGGTTAGGCGATTGCAAGCCCAAGATGAAAACCCTTTTGGAGATGAGACTTCAACTACACCAAAGAAAATCTTTCAGCTTCTAAACCAAGTAGAAACATAGTTTTCGTCATTTATTAAGATGTATTGGTGAGTTAATTTCATGATGCAATTAACAAATCTAAACTGCTTTGTCCAGACTATTGAATCACTCTCAGCAGTCCCATCGCCCGAGCTTGCATTACGGCTGTACCTGCAATGTGCTGAGGTACAAAGGATGCTTCTCATGTTATCATCCATATCATGATTTGGAAAAGTCATACTTTCCTGTTTGATTTAGTCTTTTATGCTTGCAATCAGGCTGCTAATGACTGTGATTTGGAACCTGTTGCATATGAATTTTTCACCCAAGCATATATTCTGTACGAAGAGGAAGTTTCAGTAAGTGATAACTTGCTGAATAATACCTTTATGATGGTTAATTGAGTTACTTGGTCATTTAAAGTTGTGAATCTAAGTGTATACCTTTCTGTTTTTATCTTTTGTAACAGGACTCTAGGGCACAGGTGACTGCTCTTCATTTGATAATAGGGACACTTCAGAGGATGCATGTCTTTGGCGTTGAAAACAGGGATACTTTAACTCACAAGGCGACTGGGGTAACCATAGTAGCAATGGAATTTCATTTTAACTTTAATGCATGCCAGCTAGCCTTTTACTATGGTTCTGATGCAAAGCTTTACTTATTCAGTATTCTGCTAAGCTTTTAAAGAAGCCTGATCAGTGTAGAGCTGTTTATGGGTGTGCACATCTGTTCTGGGTTGACGATCAAGATAACTTGAAAGATGGAGAGAGGTGGGCATCGTGCTTTAATATTATTGTAAACCAAATATATGACAACAGCCAGACCTTCCTTTCCTTTTCCATTCATCCTTTCCCTTGATGGAAGGGGAGGACTTGCCTTTGATCCTAAAGGAATTCTAGGAATATTTGAGATTTAGCTTCTGGATTCCATGATAATTCTCTATTAGTTGTCTTAACACTCCATGAACATATTTTATTCTGAGCCAGGGTTTTGATATGCCTAAAGCGTGCTTTAAGAATTGCAAATGCTGCCCAACAAATGTCCAGTGCTTCACGAGGCAGCACCGGATCTGTGACACTGTTTGTTGAGATCTTGAACAAGTACAGCTGCTTCTCTGATGTTCAATTTCGCTATCTGTTTAAAACTTTGAAGATGGAAACTTCAACCTTTCTATTTCCTTGAAGGTACCTTTATTTCTTTGAGAAGGGTAACACTCAGATCACGGTAGCTGCAATCCAAAGCCTACTTGAATTGATTGCAACAGAGATGCAAAGTGATTCTAGTACTCCAGATCCAGCTGCTGATGCCTTCTTAGCTAGCACTAAGCGCTACATTCAGTTCCAGAAGCAGAAAGGCGGTGGCATTGGTGAAAAATATGAAGCCATCAAAGTGTGATAGACTAATGCCAAGTACATTTTATACTACTGATTCAAAGCATATTTTGCCTGTGTTACTGGTGGTCGAAGTAGTTTGGTGCACGGCAGTCCAAATCAACGTTAATACCGCACACAGGCTGAATTGGGTCATTATCACGCTTATATTAACTCATATTGATGGTTAAGGGAATTGATTCTTAGCATGGAATGTCAAATAATCGTTTTCCTTTTTAGGTTGTGGTGAATGATACTATGGTTGGCCATCTCAAGCTGAATTGTATGATTTTAACTGTTTACAGCATGACCGGCATTTTGAAGCATTTGACCAGAAGCTTTCCATCTTAATAATTGGTTTATCTCCAACGTATGAGAATGTGATCACTGGCTGTTTTGAGGCTATTAATTATTCGTGACATGGTCAGGTAAACGTTGTTATTACTGATTAGGATTATTTGGTATTGTTGTTTATTGTAGTTTTTAATTGTGATTTTTATGTATTTATTTTGATTTTTATGTATTATTTCTAGTTTTTGTATTGTATTAGTGTGTTTTTTTTTTTATTTCTGTGTTATTCTTGATTTTTGTATTTAAAAAAATAAAAAACTAAAACACAAAATCAAAATCGCACCAAACAAGCCGGGTGTTATTTGGCATTTCAGTGGTTGTTACTAAAGTACTTCACCAAGATTTAATTAAAGCTTCACTTTTTATATGTTTATGATTTACAACTATATAGTCATCATATTTTAAGTTGAAAAACGAAAAGAAAGATTGGAAAGTAATTGACTTAGACCCGTAATCTGAATTCATGACCAAAATTCAAATGTCTTCCAAATTAGGACGGCTAGATCGAAGTACACAAACACAAACATATATATATAATTTTTTACAGTAAAATATTAATCCAAAAGAATTCATTAGAAAGTATACACGTGTTTACTTTCCTAATTATAAGTAAACATGTAAAGTGCATCCAACCATTGTTTGAAGTCCGTCACATAAACTGGGCATAAGGCAACAGAAATTTTGGTTATCGTTAACTAGCAAGTTGCTAATAAACTTAAGAACGTACTTGACAGCACGACGCAACCTTGCCCTGAAAACAGACACAAAGTTATAGATAGAAGCCATGGAAGGGAAAGTTGTCTCTCTAATGGGATATATTCCAATCTTGTTAATACAAAAAACATATCAAAACCATAAGTGAATGAAATTGAAACAATTAGAGATGAACAATACAAGAAAGTGGCCTGATTCTTTGCAGAGAAGACAACAATCGAGCTTCTTCAGGATCAGCAGGAAGATAGAAGGGAAATGTGGGCAGCAAAGAAGTTGTAACCTTTATGCGCCTAATTCAATCACAATATGGAACAGGCCCGTGCTTTGCTTTTCTTTTTCTTCTGCTTGGGTGGTTGAAGGACAACTCTGATGGCCGCATCAAAAACTGCTTTTACATTCTGCAGAACAAGACAATAAGCTTGTTCAGATTGAATAGCTCTAAAATTTTTATAAACTGTGCAAGAAAATGTTCACTGGAATCCATAAACCTCCTGTGTTTTTGAACTGCATTCAATGTAAGCAGGTGCACCAATAAGCTTCCTTAGTTCCTCCCCCTTCAGAAAAAAACCAATTCAAGCATGGTTAATTACCAGGAAAAAGAAAAAAAAACCAGAAATACCCACAATTAATCGAAACAGTGCCAATACAAAAAACTTTACCTGAGCAGTAGTAATGGGCACAGCACCGGGATGGTCTATAAAAAATTGCTTATCATCCCGTAGATCTAAATCTCAATAAAGTGTGAAATTTGTCAAGCCCATAGCAAATTGCATCATTAGCAAAAGAATGTTATGAAGGCAATGATGTCTTCATGGAATTATCTTTGTTGTTTCACTAGTAAACACATTCACCAGATTCACATCATATATACTAAACAAGAATGGACATACATCATCATCATCATCAATCTTTCCCTACTATACGATCATCTGATTAAAATTTACTGGAAACCAGTAATCTGATTAACATCGACAAAAATTCCGCACTTCTTAAGCTATTGAAATACTATCAGGACAGTGCTCCCTTGATAGAAAAATTGTACTTTTGAGCCAATTAGAGTTGAACTTATAGGAAATGAAATAAGCCAAGTTATTCCCCTGCTCCTCACACATTCAAAAACTGATATATAGTTAAGAGGAATGAACATTTATATCAACAGTCAACTCGGCGTGTAGATGATCATCCAAATTAAGAAAGTGGCGTATCAATACAGATAAAATACTTGACCTAAAAACATACCAAGTTTTGTTCCAATAAGAACTATTGGGACACCAGGAGCGTAATGTTTCAACTCCGGAATCCACTGCAAATGAAGCCAACAGGGAATCCGTTAATGCCATACTCACTTTAAGGTAAAAGACAAGTTTTGAACTAAAAAGGGACAGCAATAAACATAATATGGTTGATTTCCAACCTTCTTTGAAACATTTTCATAACTGGCCTTGCTAATGAGAGAGAATGCTAGTATGAAAACATCTGCCCCTCGGTAACTCAAAGGTCTCAATCTGTTATAATCCTCTTGTCCTGTTTCACATATAGCAAACTCAGACATATGGCGAAAAAACACAACTATGAAAATGTCTCTTTTAACCATTATAAAGAAAGAGAAAATGGATAACGGGAGGTTAAAATACCAGCAGTATCCCATAATCCGAGGTTGACAGTACTGCCATTAACCACCACATTTGCACTGAAATTGTCAAATACAGTTGGCACATAATCCTGTTTAACATTGCAGTGCACATGTGTGTGAGAAGAAAAGAAAAAAACAGAATTAGAGTTGTAAGGACTTAAGATTCCAAAGCTTCCATAACAAGGGTCAAAGATAAGATTGAATCGGCCACAGATAATGAAGAGGTGTCAAGAAAAGATACCAAAATTGAAAATCAAATTATTCGCAGCTAAACCTGAAATCAAATAGACCTTCTCTACAAATTGAAATAACTAAAAGAACCATATGCTTTCCTAAAATAGAAATATCATCAACTCTAACACAGGGCTATAACCACGCGACAAAGACTTTGACTAATTCATTTTCCTTTTACAATTGAAGCCACAGGGATCCCTTGCCTTGTATATATTCTTTTGCATTGTTTACATAAATCAGACAACATTAAATGCCATGCTTTCAATACCTTACCAGAAACTTGGGCGAGAAAAGAAAACTCTTAAACAAAGAAAACAGGAAGATTCTTGAAAAAAAAAAAGCTAAATCACCCAAATTGTACATTAATAAAATAACATATTCCCATATATTTCAAACAGAAAAGGAAATTCAATGAAAATCCAAAAACGTGATTTAAGGAAAGGATAGAGAAAAGGACACCCGAGATGGAAAATAGGAGAATTACCGTAGGAAAGGTGTTGCTGGTGTAAGAAATCAAGAGACAGGTTTTACCAACGGCACCATCACCAACCGTGACGCACTTGATAAACCTCGAAGCACTCATTTCTTCTTCTTTGTTGGTTTTCGATTGTTTATATCAATAAAAACCAAAAACCCACAAAAGAAATTAATAGAAAAACAAAAGACGCAAACTTTCAAAGCCTCAGATCTTAACCCGAGACCACCCTGCTTCTGATCATACACAACCCCACCACCAAAATTTCGAATCTTCTTTTACTTCACCTCTTTCGATGCTCCATCTGTATAACATACTAACAATCAACGACCCTTGAATCAGAAAAGGAATAACATTCTCAAGAAACAAAAAAGATGAAATCTTTGGAACTGTGAAGGTGAGAATTCGACTGGGAAAGGAAGATTAAACAATAGTAAGGGCCTAAATGAAATGGTTATGTGTGAATTTAGGGAACTAGAGTGAGAGAGAGAGAGAGAGAGAGAGAGAGACAGAGAAAGAGAGATCAAAGAAGCCGAAGAGAGAGAATGATAACCATTTGGTATTTGGTGGCCGGGAAATTATGCCGTTGAAGCGTTCGTTGAGCGAACCAAATCCTTGCCAACGAATTCCCCTCCGATACTCATGTTCTTTACTACTCTTCATTCTTCGATTTCATTTTTAAAATTTTTAAATTTAAATTTAAATTATAATTATATTTTTTTTTCCCACTTTTATCTTTTCAAAGAACAACGTATAATTCGGAGGATGGGTCATGGACTCTCAATCTTGGATATCGGATCCTTATCGAGTTTGGGTATCAATTAATTTCGACCATTTTAGTTAGTATTAGCCAGAATATACCTTATCAATCAATATGAACTAGTATTGAAAATGAAAATTAAAAATAAAAATAAAAATATTTTGTATTTTAATTTTTTGAGTTTAAATATTTATTTTTTATTTTTTATTATAAATATTTTATAAATTATTTTATAAATTTTATAAAATTTAAAGACTAATTTATAATTTTAAAAAATTATTTAAAATAATATCAATATTAACTTGTATAGTACACTACTATTTTAAAACTAAATTCAATACAATAAGATATTCAAAATTTTGATCCTACACAACAACGCCAATTTTCAATTTTCTATTTGTATTTTGGACAATATCTCCTCTTAAGTGAAGCCAAGTGATTATAGATGAATCGACGCTTTAGAAGCATTAGAAACTAACAATCGTGTGCGATACTTCTAAGTGACTTTATCAAGTGTTTGCAATTTTACGAACATTTTGATAAGATTATGACTGTGGGTGACATATAAAATTTTTTTCCTAATCATTATTTTTTCAATAAAGCAATTACATGCGGGATGAATGTTAACATAGAACAAGATTATATACCAACAAAGTTATGCAGAAGATTTAAAGATTATTGTTGAAAATTGGAAGGTAGTCTTCGATGTAGCCCCAGTTAACTTTGTTGAGGATCATTTATTATCTAAGGACATATTTAGTCGGATTGTTGGTTGTAAGTTTTGTATATTTTTGTATAATTTTTGTTATTTTTGTGTTGTATTAGTGTATTATTTTTTTTTATTATTTTTATATATTTTTTTGTTTTTTAAAAAATAAGAAATGAAAATAAAAAACGAAATGGAACTAAGCGTACCCTAACTTATTCATTTGAAGTTTCTTGTTTCTAATTTTGTTCTAGGTATGCCATTGTTCCACAAAAAAGTCAGGTATCATTAATTTGAGTTTCTTATTTCTATTTTTTATTTATTTAAGTACAAAAATTGATAAAATAAACTACAAAATTTAATAAAAATATATAGAAATAGATAAAAACACACAAAAATTAATGAAAATTATTTTATTGATTTTCATATTTAAGAAAAAGAAACTTAAAATAAAACGAATATTAGTAAATGTTTAGTTGCATTACGAGTTGTGGTTTTATGTTTTGCTTTTGGTTGGATTGGAAATTAAGGGTGAGAAAACTTGTTTAGTTTGTTACGTCGTTGCATTTTGGATAGTTGAAAAAATAGCCTTACATTTTTATGTTTAGTTTTCGTTTTGTTTCAAAATAAAAAGCATTATCTCTTTCCTCTGCCACATCACAAATCCAGCGTAGTTCTGTGACTTCTGTTGCTTCCTCCACCTTGCTGTAGCTCCTGCATGCCATGACTTATCAACATCCATCGCACCTCGTCACATTGCTCCCCCTTCCATTGTAGTCACCTTTGACAGAGCCCCCGTATCAAAGATCTTTGACTATCACTCTCCGCTTTACATCGTTAAGCTTGGGCACCCTCCAAATCGAGTCTTGTTGGTGTGAATCATCTTCCGTCGTCATTAGAGAAGCGAGATCTGAAGCCAGCATGTCTTGCAAGGCTAACACAGGTAAAATTCTATAAAAACCCAATTTTGATCCTTGGTTAGTATATATGTTTTAGCAAATTTGATGGTTTAGACATGCCTATAACATAAAACTGCCTAAACACAAAACAACACTAATCCACTTCTAATATAATCTAAACCTTTTTAGAAAATAATCTATCACAAAGTCCATTTTTTTGTAGAAATACTTTGTTTCCAACCCTTGTTAATGGTTGATAGAGATATCAATTTCAATATTTACCAACATGATTATGCTTTCTAACATGTTATGAATTTGACAAATCCCAATTATTTGCTCCATTTAATCATTGTATTGTACTTTCCCTTATTTTTGCTCTTTTAAGTACTCTCTAACTTGATATGTGGTAGAGATATCATTTTCAATTTATGCTTGCTCTCTGACAAAATCATGTTAATAGGGCTTGGCATAACCATTTATATATAAATCCTACGTCAGATTTGTGACTAGCCATATGGATTTTTGTTGTCTATGAAACATAATTAGAATATATGCCTAGTGAATTGAAAATTCAATTAATAGACTTTACTTTGAATGTATCCATTTATATTGTTATGGTGATAATGTGGTTTAACAAAAAGGTGCAATGTTATTGAAATTTGCAATGATATTTAATTATGAGAATGAGTTTGTTTATGGTAATATGGTTGTAAATTGATTGGTCCAAAATTGTAATAGTTGTAGATGTGTGTGTGTTAATTCTGACGTTGTTATTTAGATTGATTATATAACTTAAAAGAATATAATAACCGTAATTAATTAATTACTTGCATATATTTTATAGTGATGAAAGATCATAATAACATCAATAATTGCAATAATTATGTTGAGATAACTAACAAGGATAAGGTTTAGAATGATCAAATAGAAATATATTTGATCAAACTTATGATCAAGGAAGTATAAAAAGGTAATAGAATGACTACAATATTTTACAAAGTGGTTGAAAAAACTGAAGAGAATAGTGTAAAAGAAAATGGTTATTCTTATTTTTATAATTGAAGGAATGATGAGCTATTTATACAGAATGTGTGAATTCAAATATGGAAACTACAATTAATAGAATTATTTTGTAGAGGATTGTAACGTTGAAATTGCTGAACCGTTTCTCTTTAATCTACAGGAGATATGGTGTTGAAGTTTTGAAGAGAATGAAGTAGAGAAGATTATGGAGAATACGTTATGTTTTATCATCCCCCCTAAGCTCATGTTGGAAGTGATTGTGAGCTCGTTTCATAGGTTATAAAAGGCTGTTGAGGAAAGGACCTTAGTCATAATATCTACAATTTGATCTTTAGAAGGGATGTGTTGGACGATTAGTGCTTTTTCAGCCACCAAATCACAAAAAAATGAATATCAATTTCAATGCATTTGTTGCAAGCATGGCAAATTGAGTCTACGATGAGAAAAGTAGCACTAAGATTGTCACACCAAAAGGTTGGTTTTAAATGAGAGAAACCAATTTCACCAAGTAATGATGTAATCCAACAAAGTTTTACTGTTGCAAGTGCAATATTGCGTTTGCTTCAGTACCTGAGCATACAACTGTTGGTTGTTTCTCAGCACTCCAAGAGATAAGAATAGAGCCCATATAAATGCAGTAGCCAGAAGTAGAGCAACGTTTATCAGGACAACCAGCCTAGTCGGCATCAGAATAAGCAGTGAGGTTAAGGTTTTGGGATATAGTAAAGTGTAGGCTATAGGAAGGTGTAGAGTGCAAATGCCCTACGATTCGTTTGACCGTTGTCCAGTGTACATCTTTAAGACAATGAAGAAATTGAGAAACTTTGTTAACAATAAATTGAATATTAGAGCGGGTAAGACAAGGGTATTGAAGGGTACCAACAGTACTTCAATATTTGGTAGGGTCGAATAGTGGAATGGCAGGGTTTTAGATAGGGTAAGGTGGGTGTCATTGGAGTGAGAACTAGTTTGGATTGGTCAAGATGGGTGCGATTAAGAAGGTTCTTAGTGTATTTAGTTTGAGTAAGAAGAAGACCACCAGGGGTGGATAAACTTTCAATTCCAAGAAAATAGTGAAGATGACCAAGGTCT
Source organism: Pinacopodium congolense (assembly GCA_028565735.1). Lineage (NCBI taxonomy): Eukaryota > Viridiplantae > Streptophyta > Magnoliopsida > Malpighiales > Erythroxylaceae > Pinacopodium > Pinacopodium congolense. The sequence goes on along the minus strand of JAOXYD010000136.1, from coordinate 7,248,374 downwards.
TTTATAAAAAAAAAGGTATAACTGAGATCATTGATGATAGAGGTGATAAAGGATTGTGAAGAACTTGTAATCAAAATATCATCCACATAGACTAGGAGGAAGGTAAGATCAGTGGAAGTTTGATGAATGAAGAGAGAGTTATCAGGTTTAAAAGGGGTAAAAGTTGAGATTAAGGAGCTTTTGACTTAAGTGATGAAACCAAGCATGAGGTGCTTGTTTGAGACCATAGAGGACTTTATGTTAGCAATAAACATGATGATGATAGTGAGGTTCAACAAAACTTGGAGGTTGAAACATACAAATTGGTTCCTAAAAAGTATCATGAAGGAATGCATTGTTGACACATAGTTAGCGAATTGACCAAGCTTTGGAGAGAGCAATGGTAAGGATAATGCGAATTATTATAGGTTTAATAACTGGACTAAAGGTATTAGTATAATTAATTATAGGGGATTGGTGATAGCCTTTTGTAACTAGTCGTACTTTGTATTGATCTAGAGAACCATCAGGCTTTCATTTGGTTTTGGAAAACCCATTTATACCTTACTATATTGGCATTGGGAGGGGGAGGAATAAGTATTCAAGTTTGGTTACGATAAAGAGCTTGAAATTCATTAAACATAACTTGACGCTAATAAGTAAAATTCTTAGTTTGTGTATAACAAGTGGGATCAGGCATGTCAGATGTTGAGGTAATGGTATGGAACTTGATATAATCAGGAAGAGCACGTGGTATATGAGTGTTAATGCGAGTACGAGTTACCATAAGTGTTGATTAGGATGAATATGTGATGCTGATGATGGTTGCTATGGTTGGGTTATTTATAATGGTGATTGAAAGGAAGGTGATGATGACTCAGGTTGAGCTATCTGAGGGATGGAGTTAAACGGTAAGAACAAGTTTATCATGGAAGGTGTGGGTGAAGATAGTTTAGTAAGGACCAGTTGGGCGTATGGAAAAAGGGTTTCAATAAAGCGAGCATGGAAAGAATACAAATTTTATTAATGTGTGGATCAAAGCACTTATAACCTTTGTAGTGTAGAGAATACCCAAAGGTAAGTTTATCATTTCGTGTTGAATCAAGAAAAGGGAAACATGCACACCCAAAAACCCATAGGTGAGCAAGGTTTGGTTTTTAAGATAAAGTATTTCATAAGGTAACTTATGATTAAAAACTAGTTTAGGGAGTATATTGATAAGGTACACCGTTGTTGAGAAGACTTCAAGCTAAAAGAACTTGGGAAAAGATATATGGACAAGTAGGGTAAGGTCAATTTCAATGATGTGTCTAATTTTTCATTTGGTAATCCCATTTCATTGAGGGATGTGTGGATAAGAAATGTGGTAGGTTATACCATTGGTGGATAAGTATTGTTCAAGGGGTTCTTTGATGAGTTCATTGGCTCCGTCACATTGAAACATTTTGATTTTTATGGAGAAAATGTCTTCACTTTGGGTTTTGAATTATTGAAAATGTTGAAAGGCTTGTGATTTATGGGTTAAAGGATAGATCCATGTATAATGACAGACGTTATCAATAAAAATGATAAAATAACGATGACCAGAAAATGATAGAGAGGGAGATGGTCCTTAAATGTCACAATGAATGAGTTTTAGGGGTGCAGTAGACATACGTGATGAAGGGAAAATGGTAATTTGGTGTTTTAACCTTGAAGACATGAGGTACAAGGCTTTATTATATGAGACTTAACAGATAGACTACGAGATAAATGAGAGAAGGTTTTATTGTATGGGTGACCAAGTCGTTGATACGAAATGTCCGAGGATATGTTATGAGCAGTGTAGGCAATTGGATTAGTGAAGGCTTGAGGAATTAGCATGGGATAGAGGTTTCCTTGGATGGTACTTGCAAGAAGCGGTATCCTAATTTTGAGATCCTTTTCAATATAAACAAAAAGGATTAAACTCAATTAAACACGAGTTATCATTAATAAATTTACCCATAGATAAAATATGTGTAGTGAGTAGGGGAATAATCAAAACGTCTTGAAGATAAATTGGTTTAGGAAATTGAGTGAGTGTTTATGAACCAATGGAGACTATGGGAATGGTATTACCATTACCGATGAGTACTTGGTTTTGGCCGTCATATGGTTTTACGGAGTCCAGAAGTTGTGGATCAAGAGTCATATGGGAGGTTGCTCCAATATTTGAAAGCCATTTAGTTAGGTTGCTAGCTGGTTTAGTTATGCTTAAGGTATTAAAGGCAATGTGGAAGGTATTTAGATTAGAGTAGGATTGAGGTTGAGCATTTCTAGAGTTGGAATACCTAAAATGACAACAAGCAATAGTGTGACTAAATTTAGAGAAAATTTGGCCATATGGTGGAGTTAGGTTGTCAATTAAGGTGAGTTCTGGATAAGGAATTGGGCTAGTGTAAGGATAGGAGGGATATGGGCTTTAGATTGGATGGTGTGGGTTAGATGGAAGTTAGTAAGGTGAAGTAGGCCATGAGCCCATGTGTGTTTGGTTTAATGGATTTTGGTTTGGGGAATTAGGGATTTGGCTATTGGTGTAGTGATGACGGTAGCTCTGGAGGTTAATGTAACCAAAGGTTCAACTAGGACCAAAAGTTATAGCAATGAGAGCGGTATCAACGGCAGGAATGTCAAAGGAGTGATAATGCTGCAGGCATTGTTTATAGAGTAACAATTTTGTGCAAAGCTTGGAAAAGGAGTAAGAGGTTTCATGATTCTCAATCACAGTGATGAAAGCTTAATAGTTGGAAGGAAGATCATTAAAAGCAAACAAAACTAGATCTTCATCAGACACGATATCTCTAATTGCTGCAATGTCTTCGGCAGCAGAGAATAAAACTATAAGGTAGTCAATTATAGAGGAGTTGTTTTTCTTAGTGTCGTGTAGTTTGTGTTTGAGCAGTGAACGACAGGTTGCTGTTTGTTACAAGAAGTGTTCTTCTAGGCGTGTCCAGAGTTGTAGGCAGTAGTGCATCCAAGAGCAAGGGGAGCGACAGATAGGGAAAGGGTAGCAGTGAGAGCACAATAAACTAGTCCGTCACTCTTATTCCATTAAAGGTATTCTGGGGAGAGTGAATTGTTGTCTTGTGGATGACAACGACAAGAGCCATCAGTATACCCAATTAGATCACAGGTACATAACATAGTGCGTTACATGCGAACTTAATTTCTCTTGATCAAGGAGTTTGTGTTATCTAAGATGGTTGTGATAAAGGTAGTAATATTTTGTATGGGAAAGGTTTGTTCAGAGAGGGAATGGGTTTGACTAGGCTGGGTATCCATGGAGGATGGTGTATAAGGGTGTATGAATTTGAACAGAGGATCAGGAATTGTTTGGGTGGTTTTGAGTGACGACGGGCTAAAGGTAGGTGTCTGATACCATAAAGAGAATATTGTAAAAGAAAATGTTTATTCTTATTTTTATAATTAAAGGATTGATTAGATATTTATATAGAATGTGTGAATTAAAATATGGAAACTACAATTAATAGAATTATTTTGTAGAGGATTGTAAGGCCGAAATTGTTGAACCGTTTCTCTTTAATTTGTAAGAGACATGGTGCTGAAGATTTGTAGAGAATGAAGTGGAGAAGATTCTGGAATATATGTTATGTGTTATAAAAAACATCAAAAGCAGTTTGAGAACAATATTTGACAAGGATTACTCTAACACATAGCTGAAGACTAAGTATAATCAATTGAGGGGGTATATGAAAATTTTCAAGAACTTAATTTAAGAAATCGAGATTGGATATAATTCCATTACCAATGACGTCACTACAGAAGATGAATATTAGAAAAATATCTTTAAGGTATAATATATTATTTCTTTTTCATATATTGTACATTTTATCTATTCTCATATGATGATATTTTGTTTCAAGTGCACAAAAATAGCTAGTAGGTTCAAAAAATGGGTTGTCAAAAATACCAAGACTTATGTATCATATTTAGATATATCACTGCAACAAATGTGCACACATATCCTTCAACTAAATCTCCGTCATTTAATGATGATACAACTCTCAAATTGGGCGATGAGGAAGAAAAATCATCAAGCAAGGAGAAGGAAGAAGTTGCTAGTCTAAGTTTGAAGGAAAGGAAATCTCCAATGAAGAAAAAAGACAAGAAGAAGAGGAATTCCATGCTTGAAGATGTTTTGAGATCAATAATAGAAAATTCAAGGAAGAAACTAGAACTCATTGAGAAAAAGATGGGGAAATCATCATCTTTTATTAGGGACACTAGTGTAGGTTCAGCGCGATAATGAGTGATGACATCATGCAGGTCTTACTTGTGTTGGAGTGATTGCCAGTGAAGGGTTCCCAGTATACCAAAGCCGTTAAGTATTTTCATGAGAATCTAGTGATGCAGGATCTCTTTTTGAAAATGTTAGAGTATAGGAAGTTGGATATGGTTATATTTATAGTTGTTACTCGTTTGCTCAAGTACTTGAATTGAGAACTTATGGGTTATATTTAGTTGTTTGATACTATGAAACAGAATTGGTTTACATTATGTATGCATGGTTTGGTTGGTTGACTTGTTAAACATAATGATTTTTTTTTATATAATCATATTTAAGATGTTGCTTGATATAAATAAATGTTTAGGATGTTTGCTTGGAATTGAATGTTTCATAGGTTTGTAAGAATTGTGTGTGTCATTTATGAATCAATTATGTGAATCTTTGGTAAAAACACTTGATTAATAATATCATGCTTTGATATTATAGATAAATGGGTTTAGATTTGAATTCTGCTCTGAATTCAGACGATGAAGTAGTTTAGACAGTCATTGTCGAATTTCATCATTTAATAAACATGATTAGATCCTAGAGCTTCTAAATGGTAATCCTGTCAGAATTTATAAGAATTTAAGAATATCTTAAGATAATTTTCTAGAATTTGTGTAATGAGCTGACACATTATGATGGATTGAAACTAATAAGGAATGTGGTTTTGGAAGAATAAGTAGCAATGTTCTGGATGACCTTAGGTCATAGTCATACCATAAGACTTAATGTAGAGTATTTTCAACATTCTACGTGGATTATTTCATATCATTTTCGACACATTTTGCATGCACTCAAGATAGTAGCAAAAAAATTCATTATCCTATCTTCATTTGACACAACATTTGTTAAGATTAAACATAATCCAAAATACTTTCCATTTTTTAACATATACTTGTACCTATTGTTTTCATAAAAAAATAGTTCTTCATAATAAGTTTGCATCATAAAGACATTATTTCATTATGTAGGACTACATAAAAGTCATAGATGGTATGCATATCTATACACATGTTTTGGTAGGCAAGCAGATACCATATAAGGTCAAAAGAGTTGATTCAACATAGAATATCATGTGCTGTTACGCATTTGACATGCATTTTACCTATATTATGGCTGGATGGAAGGGTTTAGCCAATGACTCTCGGATGCTTTTTGAAACGGTCACAAATCCACAAAACGAATTTTCAATGTCTCTGTAGGGTATTACATATATTAATTTCATAGTTAGTTGTTCCAATTGTGAATTTAATTTATTAATATTATGTTTGTTAATATGTTTTAGGCAAGTTTCATGTAATAGTCTTACGATACGCTAGCATGCCTAGGTTTCTTTCATCATATTGAAATGAAAGATATCGTTTACATGATTTTTTAAGATGAGGAAAACTATCTGATTCAGAAGAATTGTTCAATTACAGACATTTTTTATTGGAAAATGTCATTAAAAAATGTTTTGACGTTTTGAAAGTAAGATTTAGTATGCTGTCAAACATGCTTAGATATAGTATTAACAAGAAAATTTCATTGTTGTTATTTGTTGTGTTATTTACAATTTTATTAGGATGCATGGACAGGTTGATGATTTATTTGATCGTTCTACAAGAAATGAAAACCAATGCCACGAAAGTGTAAATAAAGAAACAAGTTCACAAATTGAGTATAATACAACTCTTGCACATCTTCAAGCTATGTCTTTGACTACGAAAAGCAATTGTTGTACAAATATAGAATGATTATATTCAAGTACGTTATTATTGATTAATGAGATATTTATATAACTTGATGTATATGAAATTTGATTAAAATATTGTCACTTAATATATATGTAAATTGATTAATGTGTTATAATTTCATGAATGAAAAACTTTATTAATGTAAATAATGTCTCATTTTATAATGTATAATAACAAAATTGAATTATTATAATGCACATATATTAAGTTAATGTAATCTTTGTAATTATTCTTAATTAAATGAACTTATATTTAATGTTACATGTAAATATTATTTTTAAAATATTATTTTAATTTTATAAAATTTGATAATATATTCTAATTACACAATAACATTTTATTACAAGTTAATCCTTTCAAATTTAATGTCAAAATTGTAAATCATACATAATTTCAACATCTGTTTTGATTTTTGTTTTTCTCTTGAAAAGGAAACAACAATTAAAAATAGAAATAGAAAACACCACCACAAAACAGAAAACAAACACTAAACATTAAAACTAAAAATCAAAAACAGAAACTGAATCAAACAAACCCTAACTTTATTATTGCTTTTACACTGCATTTGTATCCTACGCTTGGCTATGCTGAGATCAGGCACAAACAGGTCCTAGTCTTAAAGAAGACAACATATTGACCAAATACAATCGCCAAATGATTATAAAAGAATTTGGGGCTGATGCCACCGAGTTAAAGGAGTTATCTAAAATAATAAAAGTTGTCTCTTTAATGCCACCAGAGAATGCAATGGAACTTCAGTCACCATTTAACATAACATTATTACTTCAGAAGGGTTTGCGCAGGACGTGTGTATAAGAAACAACATTTGCTTGCAGCCGTGAAACCGAAATCTGCCAGGACAAGAACTAGGACTTGCAAAACGCCTGTAGAGTGTCATCGAGTGCCTTTCTATCATAATCACCAGTGAATACACAACTGCCCAAGGGGCCTTTCAGAAGGATAAGTCGTAGTAGGCCATCAGCTACCTTCTTATCAACCTATCAATAAAAGTTAACAATCATTAGGAATGCAAAAGCAATTAGCTTTTTATCTCAAGAGGTGCAGATTTATGCCCTTACCGACATCACAGACTTAAACATCTCCACTGTCATGGTATCTGGTGGAGCTGTGGGTAACTTCGCCTGCAGCAAAATGTTGTGAACTCTTTTCACAATTGAATCATCAATCCAACCAAGTCGGTATGACATGTCAACAGCCATAACCTGAAAATCAGCATGCAAGTAAATCACTGTAAATAAAAGACTCCGATGGCATTTCACTACTTTGTAAGATATGAGTCAAGGGAATACCGTGCCAGCGGCTACCGCTTCTCCGTGAAGCCACTGTCCATATCCAAACCCAGTTTCTATGGCCTGCAATCACACAGGAGAAAAAGAAAAAGAAAAATTTGTCAATGAGAATCTATTAGTCGATAAAATGAGAATTAGATGAAGGATGAATATCTTCAAATACAGAGAGGGCAAGTAGATCTAACATCAAAGACATTTATGAGATAGTCTCAAATAGCACATTTGCTCTGAAGCTGTTCTGATATCACATGAGTTTGATGTCATAAACAATTGAATCATTTAAAAAGAACAAAACTTACATGGCCAAATGTATGTCCCATGTTCAAAGTTGCTCTTAGTCCACTTTCCTTCTCATCCAAGGACACAACCTCAGCCTTGTTTTCACATGAGCGCTTTATAGCATATGCAAGAGCACTTGGATCCCTGCAGAAGACAGACCGCAAAGAAATAATACAACATCACTATTGTTTACAGACATACATATCCATACATAAAAAGGCATTTGCAAAAAATTACATCCGTCTAAGTCTCAATCATAACCTTAGTTTCACATATACAAAACCATACACAGCACAACAAAAATACATTGTTCTGGTCATCTAAGATAAATCAATAATATCTTGGGGATCAACTAAACTATATTTGAGAAATCACTACCTTAAAAAGGAAACATAGGTAAAACATTTAGATATAAATGCTCAGGTTAAGATGTCATTTCATTGATGTAATTCATGTGTGATGACATATAAGTTCTATAAGGGTTCAACTAGAAACTATATAACATCAACTTGCTTGCCCTCAAAATCCTATCAAAGCTTGGACATGGTTTTATACCTTGCCAATATTGCTGTCATGTTCTTCTCCTGCCACTCAAAGAACTCTGCATCTCTGATAAGTCCGTACTTTATAACCTCTGCAAGGCCTGATGCCAATTCCCTATCTGGTAGTGTATTTAGGGTGTCAGTATCTATCAATACACACTGAGGCTGGTAAAATGCACCAATCAAGTTCTTCCCAAGAGTGTGATTTATTCCAGTTTTGCCTCCAACTGAAGAATCCACCTGAAAAGTGAAAAGTTTGTATAGATAAAGAATGTGAAGGGCCATCATGGCCCAAAGCAAAACCAGTAACAAGGGTTCAGATAAACGAAAGACCTGGGCCATAACAGTAGTAGGAATCTGGATGAAATTAACACCACGGAGAAAAGCTGAAGCAGCAAACCCGCACATGTCACCAATCACGCCACGTCCAAGAGCCACAAATGTACTGCGCCTGTCCAACCGCGACTCAATGGCCTTGTCAAAGACTTTCATGAGAATTTCCTATCAGCACAAGGATGAAAGAGGTCAGTTTACTGCAACTGCTATTGATCGTCAAACATACAGTAAATTGAATTTATATAATACTTACCATGTTCTTGTGCTTCTCACCATCAGGAAGAATGACGCTTTCAACCGAAACATTGGGATTTCCTCTTGTTAAGGCATCGACAACTTTATCAAGATAAAGTGGCGCCACTGTACTATTAGTAACCAGAAGAACCCTCTTTCCATGCACATGCCTATCATGATCAAACCCACTCAAAATCAAAACTATCAGAGAACGGTTAATCAATATAAAATATATATATAAACGCAGGTGGAGGTCCTATTTTGAATCCAGCATAGAAGTATAACGATTCAAAATTTCAAAAGTTTGTCTTTGCCTTTCCTCATCCTCACAAATTATTTGCTCGAACAACAGCTTTATCCATCAAATGCAAATTCTAGATTTCAATAATAATTAAAGCACACAATGCAATGGCATTAAGAAATCCAATGTACACAATGACCCAACAAAGAAACCGTAAAACCAAGCAGGAAATATCGAAACTTTACAGTGAACGAACAGCCGCACCACCTTTGCAACAGCTCGGGTCGTTCAAGAAGACCGGATCCGATATAAATAGGATAACTACGGTCGCCCAAGTCAACATCAACAACAGTAGGAGCTTTAGGACTCGCTTCACTAACCGATTGATCAATAACAGGAGCAGCATTCGCAGATACCCTTAAAGACCTCATCAGACCACCACGAGTACCCGAAATCCTCACCCTATTCAGAGGCAGCGAAAAGGCTTTAAAACTTTCGAACTTCAAACAGGAAACGAGAAAACATGTACGCTTTACGGTGGAAGAACCGCTTCCGGAGGCGACGGAGAGAGAAAGTGAGAAGGTACTTGCCGTGGAAGCCATAGAGACTTGGCTTCCTGCTCGTGATTGTTTGAGAGGATATAGAGGGGTTCTTTGGATGGAGAAGTTTGGTGGGCATATTGTGTTGTGACTTGTGAGCGTCTAGTAGAAGAGCGAAGTGTTGACGGTGGTGGCACCTTTGCGTAGGTACGGCTCAAGAGAAAATTATGAAAGGAAGTGGACCGGCCTGTCTTCTAACGTGCAGAAAATTATCGTCCAATATTGGAATATGATTGGAGAAGAAAATCTGGCGTAAAGTCCTGACCACAATTTTACACTTTTCTCTTAATTGGACTGATTAAGTTTATTTAAGGACTTATAAACCAATTTATAATGAGGACCCTAAGTTATATAAATTATGGTTAATTAAAATAAAAAATATTCGCATTCCATTAAATTTAAATTTAAATATCCAATAAGTTAAAAGTTGTTTTTTTTTCTGAAGTTTACATATTCTTGACTAATGTATATCATATTTTACATTTTTATAATTTAAATTTAAATTTTCGTAATTTATAGTTACATTTAGTACATTTTAAATTGATAATTAATAATTGAGAGGCCTTATTAATTTTTCATAATTTTTAATATTATTTTTAAAAATGCTCAATAATTCTTTTTTATTAATTAGTGTGAGGTCAATAGATCTAAACTTAATTGCCACTTCTTTATTCTTGTATGGATTTATATATAAATACAGCATTGATATAATAGTCAAGGGACTTGTCTGAGTTAAAATTTTGTGACTATGAAGTCGATACTAAGAATCTCACAGAAGTTGGAGGTGAAGAGCCATAGTTATTATGTCTAAAATCTGAAGAAATAAAGAAGGATGTGCATCTAATAGCTATTAGGATACACCTACAAGCAACTGTAATTGTATATTATTTAATTCTTCACATGCTTTACAAATGGACTTTATTGTATTACTATAATCCCTTGCATTGAGCTCCTCCACTTTCTAATTAGCCTTACCCAAATGAATTGCTTGAAACCTTGGATAAAAATACTAACACCTTTAGATACAGCTTTAGTGAAACCCTTAACATGAACTAGGTAGTTATTGAACCTAAAAGAAAAGGATTTTTTCATAGATATTGTCATTTCATGAACCAACAAGGGAAGTGATCAAAGGTCTATTGATTTATTACAAATACTAAGGGGTCGTTTGGTATTGTTATTAATTTTAATTTTTTGTTGTAGTTTTATATTTTGTATTAATTTTTGTATATTTTTTTGATTTTTGTACTATTTTTTTCGATTTTTGAATTATATTAATATGTTATTTTTTTTCGATCTTTGTGTTTAGAAAAATAAAAAATAAAAGCTGTAATAAACAACACCTAAACTACTAAGAAACTCCTCTAGTCATTTCTCATTTACAAGAACCCTATCAAAATTTTTCCTTATGAATAAGCTCCATTTTTATTTATTAGACCAGGTAAAGAAGTTACCCTCTAACTTTAAATCTAGGATAACAATTTTAATCACACATTTCCTAAAGTCAGGTGAAAAATTCCTCAAGCTCATGTTCCTTTAGGCCTCTGATAAATAAATAGTACTATTAAAATTCCCAGTAATTTACCAAGATGTGCTCATAGTAGTTTCTTAAGTTAACCAATTCTTACCATAAGGAGCTTCTAAAAAGAAGCGAGGTTATAAGCATACATAAATGTGATACAAAGTTCTTTACTAATAGCCTTTAATTTAACCTTTAAATGGACAACTTGATCAGTCAGAAAGGCCTATAAAACTTGGAACAATCTAAGGTCATAACTAATTACAATCCTACTAAATGGTGTTACACATGGTTTGTGATAGTCCCCCAATTGTTAGAAATTAAAAAAAGAAAGAAAGGCCTTTAACATTTATTTAATAATAATCTCATTTTTTATAATCTAACTAGACCATGCTTAGAGTACTTAATAAAGTCAAAAATTGCTTGTTATTTAACAAGGTTATTATGCCCTCTTACATTCCATAAAAGAATTGACATTAGTGGCTTATAAAGGCTCCCCTCCTCCTACACCTTGATGTACTCATACTATCATATTTCATCTCCCCAACTATTAATAAGGAATCTTTGTCCATTGAGGTCTATAGAATATCAGGAACAACCACAAGGGAAATTACATCATGCTCCTTGTTAGCTCTCCCATCCTCTAATGATTCCTGACTAATATCCTTATTCTCCCCATCATGTTGTAAGTCCTCCATAGCAACTGTACTCTCACTGTCATAGATTTGTACCTTTCCTTCCCCAAATTCTTCACAAACCTTCCTTATAATAGTATTAAGGCTAATAACTTTCACCTAACCTAATCCTACCTTCATCAAATCATAACTGTTCGATTCATTATCCTTATCAAGATTAGCAACCTTATTTATCTCTTTACCCGAAGTGCCTTCATCATCTTCCTTATTACCAATACTAACTTCCCCAACAGAACTTTCCCTTCTTAACTAGGTAGACAATACCTATCAGATGATCCCCCTCGTGTTCTTTAAGAATAGCCAAAGCATTAAAGGGATTAAAAGTCCCTAAAATAGGATCATAGGAAGGAATTGGAACCACTGCCAAAATACTATATTCACTTATCCTACCTTCAACTTCAAGCTTATTGGCCTTCTTATTACCAAACTTAGCTAGCTCCTTGTGATCTTTACCTTATAAATGCCTTCCAGTTGGCTTTTAGACCTTAGATACATTAGGTTTTGGTTTCCACGTACATGAAACATTACCCACATTTCTACCACTTTTCTACATTCATTTAACCTTATTAAATGTTATCAGATAATGGATATTTAATGTCAATAAGAACACAAATCCTAGCATAGGAAACAATTTTCAAAGTAGTTGTAACCTCATCTAGATACAGAGGAACCCCCACATAATTGGTCAGATGACTTAACCCTCAATGGTCCAATATTCCAAGGGAATATTGTGAATATTGATCTATTTGGGAACCTACTTAAATTTCATACCAGCCAGCCTAATACATAGTCTCCAAGTCATGATAAAATGTGGCCTATCATTTATATGCCTAGGCCTCATTTTCACAATTCTCATGGCTTAAGATTGACTCCTAAATTGATTGTCTTCAAATAACAATAGTTTAAATATTCCAAAAGACCTCTAAGCACACATAGCCTAATGTTGAACAATAAGAAATGAAATCCTTTTGCCTAAGAAAAAGCCAACAATTGTAAACTACCACTTCAAAGCTCTATCCTTCAATGTTTACAGTGGTGGAGCAACCACCTGTCTGCCATTTATGGATGAAGGTAGGTAAAATGTCAACTTAGTATAAGTACCCTTATCTCCTAAAACTTGATTCCAAGTTCTTCTGGTCTGAGTTGGTGAGGCAAGTAGAGCTCAAGTCTCCCTAACAGGTTTAGTAACATTTTATGTTTCATGATCCAATGGTGGAAAATCATCTTTCACCCTCCCATCCTTCATAATCGGACACATTAAGGAAGAGGACTCAGCTTGCGAGGTAGTAGGTTGCAATGGAAAGTCTAAGGCAAAAGGAGAGAAAGCTTAATCTTCAACTGAAGGCTTAAAAGAATAACTAGGCTGAGTCAAGATAGGAACTGCTCTAGTAAGGTTAGAAGAAACCTTAGTATTCAAAGATAGAGGCAAGCCATCAAGAGGCAAGGGTGAAAGAGGAATTTGGTCTTCCAAAGGCTACTAAGGACAAGACAATATACCAAAATAAGAAGGTTATCAAGGTCTATTAAAAGTTTTTAAAGAAGCAGTTTACCCAAATGAGCAAATAAAAAAACAATATAGAAGAAGAAAGACCAGATAACTCCTATCACACTAGGGGTCAACAAAGTAAGAAAAAACCAAGAGAGCTGGAAAGCCAAGAGAAAATAGAAGAAAATGATGGAGAATGCAAAAATTTGGGTAGAGAAGGAAAATAATATTACTATCCAGTAGGGGACAACAAAGTAAGAAAAAACCCAAAGAGAGCTGGAAAGATAAGGGAAAATAGAAGAAAATGATGGAAAACAAGATAAAAGAAGAAAGACCAGATAACTTCTGTCGTCCTGGGGGCCAACAAGGTAAGAAAAAACCCAGAGAGTTGGAAGGCCAAGAGAAAATAGAAGAAAATGATGGAGAATGCAAAAATTAGGGTAGAAAAGGAAAATAATATTACTATTTAGTAGAGTTACTAAATAATGGGTTAGAGAGAGAGAGAAACTTGCAAGATAGCCATTTTCTTATTTTTTCAACGCTTTTTCAAAATGATGACATCATTGCATATTATTTTAAAGAAAACATTTTTAATTTTAAAAGATAGTAGAAAATTTTAGCACTAATTAATATAAAATATGATATTTTAAAACTAATTCTATTTTTGCCTTTATACATACCATTTACAATATAATATGATACTAAAAAATAATAGTTAAATGTTATCTTTTGATGTATTAAGATACTGTCTTCTTTATTATATTAATTAAGATTAAAATTATATTATTGCATTATTATATTTTAATTTTATTTTAATTATTACAATATTTAAGTTTAACAATAACTCATAATTTTAAATTTTATTTATTTATTAAACTACAATTATTACATATTAATATTAATGTGAATACTTATATTCTTATTATGACATGTAAAAATATTTTCTATCATATTTTATATTTTACTTTTGTATTTCATGTGCATAAAGTGTTTAAGGTAAAATTTATTAGAGTCACAATAATTTAATAAACTATCATTTAGGTATTTAAAGTTTTGAAACTATTAAATAGGCGTTTAAAATTTAAAATAATTATTGTCTGTTGATCTTTCTTTAACCATTTTTTATGTAAATAAAAGAAAGTATAAGTGTACTTGTTTAACTACTTAAAGTACAAGTGTACTTGGTTAACTACTTTTTCATTTTGCAGAATGCCATTGTTTTGATTTTTTAGAAACGACATCATTTTGTAAATTGCATTAATTAGATAAAGAAAAAATTATTTTTATAATACAAAAGGACGAAGTTTTGTAATAGGTAGAATCTATTCATAAATTTATCGAAATGTCATCATGTTTTAAGGATCAAAACCATGCTTGATTTATAATTTAATAGAATTTACATCTTCTTTTCTCTTTTTAATCTCCTCCTCTCTCTGCTCTATTTCCTCTCTCCACATTTGCAAAGTTTGTAGTGGTAAATTGAACACTCTTGTGCTGTTCTTTTTATCTTGCCTATCCTTGCATTTGCTTCTTGTCTTCAAAATAGGAAGGGCTAGAATCTTACATGTTTATAATAATCAAAGTTCAAACGATACTTAAGTAGAAATCTCTTGCCAAACAATGTCTTTTGATTTAAGGTTTTATTTTCTCTCCTGAGTGTAAAAGAGTTTTTCAAGTTGCAAATTGACCAATTATCAACTTCCATTAAGATTCTGTATCTAAAACAAAGTGATGGTTCAAATTTCAATTTTCTTAAACTATCAGGATACTGTGGAGCGCAATGAATCCAAACCTATCATAAATTCTTAGTTGAGAAAACATCATATGATTTTTGGTGTTGTAACTATGAATAAAGTTACATTGAAAAATACGTGGAAATCAAGAATACAATTTTACGTAGTCCCAGACAAAATGAGTACTTACCATTTCAAATAATTATTTTTAAGAGATGTTTGAAAAAGGATTAAAAAAATATTCAAACTCTTAAGTCACTAACATAATTTTTTTAATAATTATGAATTGTTAAAATTTCTTAAATATTAAGAATTTAGTTGAATAGTCATATTGAGATTATTACCTGAAACTTTAGAATCATTGTTCGTCAAATAATCTATTAAAATACATAAATTATAAATTATTATATACAAATTTAATAACTTATTTGAAAATTATTGTATACACTATAATTTATTCAATGTAGAAGGCTAATTTGAAGCTTAGGGTTTACATATAAATTAAGGTTATACCCTAATATTTTAAATATTTAGGTTTAATCTCGACATTTTTAAAACATATTAAAAAATCTTGATGTTTGTGAAACATTTGAGTTAAACCTTAACAGTAAAAAAATCTTAATGTTTGTGATAGTGTTAATCTGTTAAGTGTCACGTAATAGGACTCTACGCTGGTTGGTAGAGCCTACAGTTAAAACCCATCTCTTGGACCAAAAGCACTGAGTTTTGGTCCAAGACTTCATCCTTTGGCATTACGCACCCCTAGGGTTTTGTTGGTCCATGGCTTCATCCTTTGGTATCTCCAACCCATTCCTCTAAAATGGAGTAGAGTTTCTTCTATTTTAGATATGCTACAATACTTTTTACTATAATCCACAACTCTATTTTTCACACTAAAAAGGACTATTCTTAGCATATTCTTTTTTACTTTTTATTAATGATTATTAAAATTACTTTATAAAATTAATCCAATTTTACTTTTTTGCATATATTTTTATTCACAATATTATTGTTGTTATATTTTATGTTAATAACTAATAAAATTTCAATTAAATTATAATTATTTAAATTATTATAAAGTTATAAACATATAATGAAAATATTTATAACAATGAGACTAAACCTTAAAATTATTATGAGGCTATAATTACTTAAATTCACTTAAATAAATATATAATTATTATAATTACTAAACTAAATATATAATTATTATAATTAAATTATTATAATTACTTAAATAAAATTATTATTATTACTTAAATAAATTTATAATGAAAATATTATAATATTGTTTAAATAATAAAATAAAAATTAAAAAATTAAAAAAGAACAATAGAATGAAAAAAGCAAGAAAGAAAAATTTGAAAAAAATAAATAGTAATAGTGCATGGCTACAGTGTCACACCAAATTTGGTGTGGCACTGTAACTTTCTTCCAAAATGGAGGACAAAATAGAAGTGGATTGAAATTTAATTTACCTCCATTTTTGTGTTTTTTTCTCCATTTTGGAGGTGGATTAGAGATGCCCTTACGCGTCGCTAGGGTTCTGTGCCTTTTCTCCTTCATCATCTTCTTCTTCTCTTCTGTGCATCGCTTCTTCTCATGGCCATCTATTATATACACTCTTCCACCATTGGAACTGTGGGAAGTGAGAACGATTGATTTATTTTTGTTCACTGCTTTAGTTGAAGTAAAAGCCTTTATAAGATTTGATGACATACATTTACATGCTTAGATAGGAATTTTATGATGTAAACAATAGGCATAAAATTTTAAAAAAGAAGATCCTCCAATGAAGCCTTTAATTTCTTCGCTATACACTATTTGATGAGATGCTGCTCTTTGTAATAGGTGCCTAGTATACCAAGCAGAAGATAGGCTTCAACAGATCCCTTCTTATGGCCATACATACAACTTGGACTGCATTGATAACTGGTTTGTAAATCACACTACCTATCCACTATGTCGTCTCTTGCTTCTCCCATATTCTAAAGTTCATAGTGAATCACCTGATAATTAGGTAGAAAGTGAGAGAGTAAATGGTGATGAAGCAATTGATCAATAAGGGTCATAAGCTTTGGAAGGCTTGCTTGGTATGCAATTTCTCCAGTTAAGTAATGAAGACTTTGGAACCATCCAAAACAATGTTGAAGAAAAAGAAGATCCAAAGATGTTGGTGGTGTGAAATAGTTTGATAATAAAAGGAATGACAGTGAAGATCATAACCAATTGTAAGAAAGTTTTTTGGAATATTTCTCAACCACCATTTGTTCTGAAGGTACAATTTACTTGACATGGTGTTTACTTTTACACGCTTGTTATGCTAAGGAATGATTGCTTGAACGGTTAAATATACTGTTATATTTGTTTGTTGGAAAATATCTTCCTTAATGTTAGCAACGACAAAATCCTAAATTCAATGTTGAATTTGAATGCTTTTATTGGCAACATTTAGTTTTATGATTAGTGATTTATTCTTTATATTAAATTAAGACTATCCATAAATGATTTATAAGTGTCTAGCCTTAAGAATTTGACATTGTATCATACCTACGCTTAATTCTGCTAGGTTCTTCAGTATGTAAATTATGCCTTGTAAAATGTAGATGTTGATTTAAGCTCGAAATATGAGTTTTTTTTAAATAAAAAGCTTGCATATATGGACAAGAATTCTCAAAGTGTGATTGATTTTCATGGTATTTAACTAATAATAAACTACTTCCACATAAGAGCAACTGAAATTTTTGTTTGAATATCCTGGAATGTCAGTGCATACTTGCAGTAGTCTAGTAGGCATGATGAGCAAATTTAGTTAGTGCATAAGTTCATCGATCCATTATTTCCACCATTAATCTTCGTACCCAAATTGCATCTCCCTATTTCTTGGATTTTGTATAAATACTTGATAATTGAACAAAATGTCCATCATAGGTTGGATCCAATTATATCAAGTTATTCCCAATCTGCTCACCTATTTCTTCTATTCCATGAATCCTACAGGCACAGAGAGTGTTGCCCACAAAACTGGATTAGGTGAGACATCCATGCTTTCAATCATTTCATCAACTTGAGATACTAAACCAGCTCAAACCAGTAGATCAATTATACAACCATAATGCTCCATCTATGGCTAAATAACATCTCTTATCAATCTAAGATGATGCCATCCCTCCCTTAACCTTACCTGCTTAACCGTAAGCATTCAAGACAATGAAGGTCACATTCATAGGACAGAGTCTTTAATTTAAAAATCTAGCAAAAAGTGTTCAAGCTTCCCTTACAAGGCCATGTGAAGCTAACCCACATATCGTAACATTCCGTATTGAAATATCTCTTTGTGGCATCATGTCAAACTAGTTCCTAGCTTGATCAATGCAACCACTTTTTGCATACATATTGAAAAGTGTTGACCTTATCATTACTGTAATTGGAATATTGAACAAATCTATGAGATAATGAACCATCTTACCCTGTTTAACCAAGCCCAACTGTGCCGACCTTGAAATCATCGTCACCAATATGGCCTCATTCAGTGTGTAAGTTTTATCAAAAGATAAACGAAGGAAATAAATAAAATCTGAAGGTTTATGTATTTCTACATATCTTATATTACAAGTAGATGAGTCTATATATACATGCTAGCTTAGACAAAAAAACAAAATAGAAAGCGGTTATGTTTGAAAATTGGAATGACGGTGCAATAGTATAGGACTTATAGAAGATACACGTTGACACCCCCTCTCAAACTCAAGGTGGTAAAGAAGATGACAGTTTGAGTTTGGATAGAAGGTCTTGAAATCGGTACGGAGGATGAGACTTGGTAAAGATGTTAGTAATTTGAGACTGAGAAGAGATGGGAATGAGTTGTATAGTGCCACGGAGAAGATGATGATGGGTAAGATGATAATCAATCTTAATATGTTTCATACGTTCATGAAAAATATCATTTATGAGTAATTTGCATGGTACTGTGATTGTCACAAAATAAAGGAATAGCAGAAGAGGATGAAACACCCGTATCCTAAAGCAACTATCGTAATTATACAAACTCAGAGGTAGTATTGGTAAGAGCATGATATTCTGATTATGTACTAGAGCGAGAGACAATTGTTTGTTTCTTACTACACCATGAAATGAGAGATGTTTCAAAAAAGAAACAATACCTAGTAGTAGATCGATGATCAGTAGAATCTTCAGCCCAGTTAGCATCAAAGTATGCTCGCAACTCAAGTGGAAAAGAATGATAAAAGTGAAAATCATGAAAGAGAGTGTCTCTGACATACCGTAGAATATGAAATATAACAGAAAAGTGAGTAGATCAAGGTGCAAACATAAAGTGGTTGACAATATGAACAATATGTACAATATCTGGATGGGATATTGTGAGATATATAAGACTACCAATTAATTGACGATAAAGTGTACCGTCACTGAGGAGAGTCCCATCAGTAGTAGAAAGATGATCGTTGGGGTCAAGTGGAGTACTAGCAGTTTTAGTGTTGATAATCCCAGCATGAAAGATGAGAACAGTAGCATACTTTACTTGAAATAAGTAGTAATCGGTGTCATCAGATGATATTTTAAGGCCTAAAATATAATCGATGTTGCCAAGATCTTTCATTTCAAACTGTTGACAAAGAAATGATTGTAGAGTAGAGATAGAGTAGAGATACTTTGTGTGTCATCAAATGTTATTATCATGTCATCCACATAAAGAAGGGGAAGAGTATATCTTTGATCAGCATGGCAAAGAAACAAAGCATGGTCATAAGGACTGGACTGAAAACCAAGATGTCTAATGGTAGAGTTGAATTTGGCAAACTAGGCCTGAGGAGCCTGGTTAAGGACATACAAGGCTTTGCGAAGATGACAAATTTTATGCAGAGGATGTTCATAACCAGGAGGAGGTGTAATGTATACTTCCTCTGTAAGTTCTTCATTGAGAAAGGCATTTTTGACATCCATTTGGAATAACTTCCAACTTTTGCTAGTGGCTACGACAATGAAACTGGTGACTGAGGTTAAGTGGGCTATTAGAGCAAATGTCTCTTCATAGTCAATACCGTACTCCTATGTAAAATCCTTTGTAACAAATCGGGCTTTGTATCGTTCAATGGACCAATCAGCTTGAGTCTTGATTTTGTAAACTCATTTGCAACCAATAAGTGATTTATCTGAAGGTAAGTCAACCAAATCCCAAGTATTAGTACTAGTGAGAGCCTGTAGTTCTTCTATCATTACTTGCTGCCATAAAGGATCAGAACTAGTAATCCTAAATGTTTTACTTTGTTAGGGTTTGATTTAAATGTTTTCTTTTTAAATGTTTTGGAAACGTTAAAATTTGAACCAAACATTTTGAAACGTTAGGGTATGATCCTAATTTTTGTGTAAATCTTAAGGTTCAAATAGGACTTTTACCTTTATTATTTAATATGCATATAAAAAATAAAGATTAAAATCACCCATACCCCCTATGGTTTGATAAATTATCAATAAAATCCTTATAGTTTCGAAACTATCAAATAGGTCCATACGATTTCAAATTACTTTCACTGTTATTCCATCCGTTGCTTCTATCTTACATGGACTGGACCTAACGACGTGCCACGTAGACATGCTATGTGGTGCTAGACTAATAAGTGAAAGTAA
>JAOXYD010000136.1:7195051-7220414 GCA_028565735.1 Pinacopodium congolense | reverse complement strand
ATTTAATATCTATGATATTGCATATGTGTGAGAGTAATTCAAATATATTTATCATGAAAATAATAAAATAATAATTACTTTAAATTAATAACTTTTTTTGTTGATAATAGTTTAGTTTAAGTATAATTTTATATAACTTAAAAGACTTTTTTATACTCAATTGTAATTGAATCTAAATAAAATAATCTAAAACTTATTTAATTTTAAATATAATTTGAATTTTAAATTTAAATACATTTAAACCTAATTTAAGTCATTAATTTTAGATCAAAAATTAATTTAATTAGTTTAAAATTTTTAATTCAATTCGAGATAAAATTAATAATATAAATTGAATTTAAATAAAAAATTTCTTTTCACTTCTTTTTATGAAACTTTTTTTTATGTTCTTTATCAGTGTTTCACGTTATTTCGAGTAAAATTTTAATTACCAATAAGGTCTAATATATTTTATTTAGATCTAAACGAATTTGAATATTAAAAATCCTTTTAAGTATATATGAAAAATTTATTTTCTTGTGTCAAAGATTCAGAAGTCAATTTATGTTGAAGGTTCAGAAGATGAATACAATAATACCTAAAAATATTTTTAATGTTCAACTTCGTTTAGATCTAAATGAAATATATTAGGCTTTATTCTTATTTAAAATTTTATTCAAAATAATGTGAAATATTTATAAAATTGGATATATAGACTTAAAAAACTATATTTAAAATATTATAAAGAAGATAAAAAAAGTTTTAATAAGAAGAAGTGAAAAATAAAATTTATTTAAATAAAATTTTATTTATTAATTTTGATCTAAAATTAATGACTTAAATTGGGTTTAAATATATTTAAAATTAAGATTCAATTCATATTTAAATTTGAATAAGTTTTAAATGATTTTATTTAGATTTAATTGAGTATAAAATACTCATTTAAGTTATATAAAATCATACTTAAACCAAATTATTATTAATTTAAAAATTTATCAATTTAAAGTAATTATTAGTATATTATTTATACGATAATTATATTTGTGTTACTTTTACATATATGAAATATCATATATATTGAATTTGTAAAAAATTAAATATTTGTATGATTTATTTGATTTTAAAAATTTTAATTTAAAAATTTATTAAAAGAACATAATATTTACAACACATATTTCTTTGATTATTAATAACTTTATTTTAATTATTAAAATAATATATGAATTGAGTTTAATATCGTTTAAGTTCTTATAGTTTGGTAAACTATTAATTAAGCTCCTATAATTTGATAAACTATCAAATAAGCTCATAATTCATAAAGCTTCAAATATACTTTTACCTATTAATTCAGTGTCACTTAATATATCCACGTTGTACCATGTAAATATACTGCATGGATATGCTGTTAGTCCACATAGGATATAAGTAATAGGGGGACTAATAATGAAAGAAATTTGAAATTTTATAGATATATTTGATAGTTTTAAAATTATAAAGACTTAATTGATAATTTATCAAATCATAAGGGACTTGACAGATTTTTAATCCAAAAATAAATACAAAAAGTTTTCATTGAAAGATTTCTATAAGAATTCATTGACATTAATATCCACAAACAAAAAATAATGTTAAGATCCATGAAATTTTCTTCTTACAAAAAAAAAAAAGAAGACAATTTCAACATACATCATCATTATCGCTTAGTTTTATTATTTGATATCTAAGAATAAGAATTATTTTTTCTCATTTACCATTTCAAAATTTGAAAATTATATATACATTAACAACAATGTGATTAATGGCCCTGTAATTTATTGGAAGAATGTCTAATATATCTTTCAAATTTTCTTAGAGACAGAAATTTAATTATTAAAAAAAAAAGTGATCTGACAGGCCCTTATCATTAATTTGGGCCAATCAACTAGCCCAGACCCACCATTCCTACCAGATGGCTTCCTTTGCACGATCTTCGCGGGGGGTTTCTCACTTTCAGTAAACCGCGCCAAAATGTCACCAACTTTCAATCTTCAAGGGCTTCTATTTCAATTACAGTGAGTCCACTTGGTGCCATGGAAAATTAAGCGAGGTTGAATGGTGGACGCAGAACCGCAGGAAATGAGGAAGAGAAATAGAGCTATTGTTTTGTGTTCCGATAATGAAGATGATGATTGCTCTTCGGGTTCGAATCTGAGGCACTCGAAACCAAAATCAGAACCGTTTGTCACTCCCACTAACGCCAAGAAACCGAGGAGGCCACATGTCTCGGGTTCACGATCACGTCTGAGCAGAGAGCCTAGTGATGGGAATGAGGTGGATTTTCCGTCTGTTTCATTTCTCAATGATTATTGGTTTTCCTTTTGTTTTGGATTACTTGTAGAGGATTGAAAAAGTTCTTCTCTCTTGACACAGGTTTGGTTCCGTGATGAAGATTTTGATGAATTGTTGTCTTGGTCCAAGGTACCTTCGGGTATGCTGTGGTTGTTGGATTTTGTTTCATGGCTGTAGTTTTGTTTTGTTAATCATGTTAAGTATCCTTTTTATTTTTTTTCCTTTTATTGCTTGTTTTCTTAGTTATTTCTTCTTGGATTCTATTGAAGATGGCTGGAAGGGAGGAGTCAAATTCGGTTGTGGAAGCAATGATGTGAAGGAATTATGGGTTGATAAGTATGCACCCCGTTGCTTTGAAGAACTTGCTGTTAATAAAAAGAAGGTTGGTTCTTTTGCTTCATAATTCTGTTTCTCAGATTGTCTTGTTCTAAGATTGTTTATTGGAAATTGCAGGTTCAAGAAGTTAGGACGTGGTTTGACGAGAGAATTAGAACTTTGAAGGTAGCTCTATAATTATGCATCATTTCATACAAACGCTTTTTATAAATCATATGAAAGAAGAATTCTTCATTTCTTTTTCTGTTATAACATGGAAGAGGAGTTTTATTGTTAATAATAAATGATGAATGCATGTGATTAAGTGAGTCAACATTCAATTTTCATAAGTTTGTTGACATTTTATGTTTCACTTTTCTGAAGTGTTAAAATATGACAAACGAACAGATGAGGTTGTGAAGACATAAGGGAGTGCGAAGAATAGTCAATAACATTTATCAAAATGCTTTTTAGGGTTTTGTGTAGAATACAATACATGGATAATAAAATATCTGTTTCGTGCTCTACCCTTTTACTCCATATCCTATAATGTCAGCATCTCTGTATTGCATAAGTTGTTTGCTTCATACCAAGCAATATATTGGGTGCTTGATGTGGGGCTCTGGATCTTGGAGTTCATGAAGAGGGAAAATGTGATGAACCATTAATCTTTTATCATTTTCTATTCTTTTTCTAAGCTGCTACAAAGCGGACTTTTATCATCTTCTTACAGGATGATTTTAGAAGTCATGTTCTTGTCATCACTGGGCAAGCTGGTGTTGGAAAATCGGTAAGTTTTCATTCTTATGTTATTGGAAATCTGGTTACCATATTTGCAATCTGAGATGGTTGACCCTCAAATTTTGTGTAGTGTTTACTAAATTTGGCAACTGTCAAGTAATAAATTTTATCATGGCAAAAACCATTTTTATTCATGCTATGTAATGTTCTTATATGCAGTGTATTTTCAAGATTTTATTATTTTTCAGAACACATTCTTACAATGGTTGTGCTATTTGCGTATTGATTAATGGTCAATGAATGTTCTTGAGATATTATATTAGGTTATTGACTGAAGCATATGGTATTCATCTTGTTCCTTTGACAAGAAAAAAATCAAACTTCCTTCATTTTTGTAGGCAACTATCCGCTTGATTGCATCTCACTTGGGGGCTACTTTATGTGAATGGAACACACCTACTCCTACAATTTGGCAGGAACATATGTATAATGCTAATGCAGGTAAGCAGTTAGGCACAAATTGATCCTTGTCTTGTGTTCCTTTGCACAGTAACGTTTAAGAAAAGTTGCATACAATCTCTGTTTTAATATTTAACTTAGTGATAAGTTTTTTCATTGTTGAGCACATGATTGAAGCTGGGAACTGGGATGTAATTTCTGCTGCCTGGTTGTCATTTGGGCACCAGGAATGTGGAAATTTGATTCAAACTTATTAACTTGATTGTTTGATTAAATTCTCTGATAATAACCAAGAAGATAACCTGATGGTTTCTATGCTGTTAATTGCATCCTGGTTTATGCTAGGGATAAAATATGCATCCAAGTTGGATGAATTTTCCAGTTTCATTGAGAGAACAAGCAAGTATGGAATTATCCAACCGATGCAGTCAAAGTCATCTATGATACTCTTGATTGATGATCTTCCTTTGACAAATGGAAGAGCCGCTTTTCGAAGGCTTCAAAATTGCTTGCTTATTCTCTTGAGCTCAACACAAATACCAACTGTTATCCTGGTTACTGATTATGGTAAAACTGAGTCAGCAGACTATACTGTACGAAGCATGGAAGAACTTCAGTTGTCTCTTGAAAATGCTGGAGCTTGTCAGGTTATTTTCTTGAATTAGTTTAGTCCTAATAATAATTGTTTATTCTTCCTGGGTGCATGTGTCTGACTGCTATCAAAACTACTCAGGTTGCCTTCAACCCTATTACTATTAACTCCATCAAGAAGACACTTGTCAGAATATGTAGAGAGGAGCACTGTTCTGTGACTACTGAAGATATTGAATTCATAGCAAAGGCCAGTGGAGGTGATATAAGACATGCAATTAGTTCCTTACAGCTCTTTTGTATGAAACCCAATCCAGGGTCTTTATTTCTCTCAAATGCGAGGTCAAGTTCTACAGATGAAAAAATCCATGACATGAGTGCTTCAGCCAGTAGATCTTCATTATTATTTGGTCGAGATGAGAATCTATCTCTATTTCATGCACTGGGGAAGTTTCTGCACAACAAAAGAGATACTGATGTTCCCATTGTATCAGGTATCTTGTTGATTATCTTGATAATGTTATATTACTCAAAGTTCAATGATTTTTTTGTGGGAAATAGGGCACTACTACCTTTTACTTGGGAACAGATCATTTTGCTGTTCTGCTTCTAGGGCCTGCCATGCTATCTTCTGAACCCATTTCCTTTGCATTGTAGAGCAAGATTCCTTTAGTATAAAGGAAAAATTCTATAGGTTTCCGTTGAAAATGGACTCTCCAGAAAAGGTCCTCTATCAAGCACATGGGCAAGCTAGGTCAATCACTGATTTTCTGCATGAGAATGGTAGCTTCCCCATGCACAAGATTGCCAGTTATTAAATACTACTTGGCATACTTCCCTCTGCTTGTCCATATTTGAGTGTAATGAGATTCGGCTGTCACCATTTCTTTTTTCTTTTTGTTTGCAGTTTTGGACTTTTTAAGTGATGAAGCAATGGATGATGCCTGGGTTGTGGGCTCATACTTAAGTGATGCTGATTTCCTTCTTTCTTCTTTCCAAGGAGTGTTAACTAAATATAATGAGGCTGAGAATCTTCTTCAATCTGCGGCTGCATCAGTTGCTGTTCGTGGGGTATTATTTGGCAATTCACATCCTTTATCATCGAGGTTATTGTTGTATTTTGTGCTTGAAGAATTTCATTTAGTTGGTCAATGTCTAAAATGTGCTTTAAAAAGTTTTTTAAATGTGCAGGTGGCACTCTATTAGAAAGCCAAACCTCTGGCAGGTTGACAAATCTATGTTGCTCAATCAGGTAGTTCGGTTATATCCGTTGATATTTAGTATTTGCTTCTCTCTTGCATGTTTCTGTTGCTCATTTTAAATTTATGTGCCTTTCGGTAAAAAATGAGAAATCTAACAGTCGAGGCATTCTAATCTCATTTGGTTCTAGCGTCTATATTTATTATCTGGATGGAATCTTAAAACTATGATGGATTTGATCCTTAACCATGTAAGAACGCAACAGACTTCAAGTTAAGGCCTTCAGTTTTTTGTTGTTCGCATTTGGTATTTGCCGTTTTGCAAATCAAGTGTTCCATTGCTGCATTGCATGATCCTGTAACGTGCAAATGTCATTTTGCCTAACGGTTCTTAGGTATGCAAACATCAGAAGGGTTGGATGCAGTGTATTAAATACTATACCGGTATCTGTATCAGATTAGTCTTAAAAACGGTATTGTACCAGTACCGGTTAATATCGGTACCGTTTCAGATAATTATTTAAAATTATAAATTAATTTATAAATTTTATAAAATTTACAAAATGGTTTATAAATATATTATATTATGTAGTTTTTAATTCAATTTTAAATTTAAAAGATCAAAATACAAAATTTTTTTTTAAAAAATTTAATTTTAAAATTTTTTTTTCGATACCAACCGGTACTGACTGGTATTACTCGGTACCGATTGATATTGATCGGTACCGACCAGTAGTTGAATCCGGTATCGGTTTCAAAGGTTTCGTACCGTTTTCCGACTAGTACGGTACGAAACAGAATAGGTTGGATGTGGCAGTGTTTCATGGATTTCTTTTTTTTTTTTCCCCCTGAATAGTTTATTGACATGTATTGATGCAGAAAGAGATGGCAAGGAGAAGATTCAATCTCCTCAGGGGAGCCAGCTATTTGGATGTTCTAGATGTAGTTGCCAATTACAGACCTGTGTTAAAATGGCTTGATTATAGATCATCTGGTTTTGATGGCAATGAGACAGATGATGAATATGAGAGGATGAGTTTTGATGGCATTGGAGGCAAGAGTTCTGATGATGAAATTGAAGAGTGGTGAGATAATCTAAAGCAAGCAGGCTTAAATAGGTTCTTGCATATGTAAATTAACCTTATGGTCGTTGCAATTTTCTCTTCCCAAATTGAAGCGTTCAGGAAATCAGATGTAAATTGATAGTCGCTGGGGGAATCTAGTTCAATCAAGCAAAAAGTTATCAGTTTCTGTATGGATTCCAGGCCTCATTGATACTCACTCCTGTGTTTTTTTAACTTTGTAAAGACGCGGGGAATATGATTCAAGCGTGTACAGGAACGTGAACACACATAATTTGGGTATCTTGTGAAGATGAGAAAGTAAAGTTAAAGAAATGCTTATATTGGTCTTTACTAGGGCTCCAGATTACACTTGGTGCGTGAAAAAGCTCTCGTGACATGCCCCTACTTCCAGTTCTGATTAAATCCACACACGTACACACACACACACATACGTGTATCTTGACACATGAAAAAACCCAACTTAGAACAAACAACTGTCATTCTCACGAGATTAAACATTCTGTTTTCACTTCGTATTGCAAGAACTCCAAGTAGAAAGCATAATATACAAACCAAAAAATTTTACCAAGTCTGGTCCATTTCAAAACCTACCGGAGAGATTAAAAAAAAAGGGATCTGCTTGTACTACCGACGAATTTAGTCCATTCACAACCTCTTCCTATGCCCACAAAGCAAAGGTGATATCCCCACGCAAAACTTCTATTCCTTTCATTGCACTGGGAAAGTCTGCCACAGATGCAATGCTTCTGAACACTCATATGCGCCCCCTGGAAGGGCAAATGCAGAAATTTCAAGCTTCAATGCAGCTACCAGTAGGCGATTATCTGTTCTATTTACAGGAAAGCAGTTATCACCTTGTATCCATTATTGTTTTCCTAACCCTTGGTCTCTCAAGGTAATATTCTCTTCACAGCATGCTCCTGCTCAGCATTTTTGGCTTGATTGTATACTGACTCGAAGGCATGCATACAGACACTCGAAAATCCAACTATTGCCTGGAAGACATGTGGGAATCCCATCTGCAGATTGTTTATTGTCATTGCTCTTGTTATGTTGACAGACTTCTCATGTTTAGTCTTTTCCTCTTCTGCCTTCGCTTTCAGGATTTCAACCTTTGCTCTTTTCTCTGCAACTGGGTCTTTGCTTCTTGTGTTGCCAGGAGTTCCAGGAATTGAGTAGGGCCCATACTTGCTCTCCAGTGACCTAAGCTCAGCTACCTTCTTCTCAAATTCCTTAAATGCAGATTCAGATTTCTTCTTCTGCTTATGCTCCTCCGCTTGTTGGACCACTATGGCATGGATTACAGTTAAGAAACTCTTGATTCCTTCAGATGCCACTTTGTCAGGAATGCGGTCCACTGCATGGTGCCACTCTTCACAAAGAGAGTAAATTTTTGATTCTTTATTGGATATGGAAAAGAGGCTGAGACGGAGCCATCCTGTAAGTGACTGGATGTAATCCCGTTGAGCTTTCACGAGATTGCAAAATGACTGGTGCCATTGCTGGACTTCAAGCTCAAGCTGGAGAGTGGATTGCCTGTGAATTTCAGATGTCGGTTCTGTTGATGGAATAGTATTAAGATATTTGAGCTGCTGAACTATATGCGTTTGAACTTGGTGAGCCTCATACATGCTTCTCCACATGCACATCAATCTGCAAAGCAAGAGAGACGGGATTAAATTTGACACTACTATGATGTTTACTGTCTCCTGCAAATGAAGATATAAGGATTAGAGCAGTTGCTTGTCCCTTCCTACAGAACAGAAAAAGAATTAAAAATCGTTGGCTCCCTTGGGATGACAACGAGTCAAGATCTGTTTTAAGGATAGATGTTCTGCAGATTTTCACTTTTATTATAAAAAAGTTCATTGCCTCTGAAAGGTCGTACCTATTACACAATTGGGAGTCAACTAATATCTCTGAAACAAAGCTGGACAAAGCTAGAACAAGCCAGTCAAAAAGCAGCCAAATCAACTATTATCAGCTCTGCAGATCTTCAGGACAACAATATCCTAATAAGTTAACTAATTCCCTTGATAATTTCCAGTATAATCAGTCAACACAGCAAATAATTCTGTCTTTGAATCCTACAACGGCTAAATGCATCAACGAAGTGGAGGGCAGTGCTCGTTTAATGGCCTCAACCACAAAAGCAAATCAGTCCAAAACCCTGAAGCAAAGATGCCCTGGCCTGCCATGCCATGCCATGCCATGCCATTGCGACAGGTGAAGTGAAAAGACAGTAATGTAAAAGTGGTGGGCCAATGTTAGCTTCCTATTCCATAGGACTGATCGGTTGAAGCACGAAAAGGGTAACAGAAATAGAGTCCTATAATGCAGCAGACACTGACTTGTGAATCAGATTTGGAAAATTATTTGATGTAGTCACGTGATAACTTGGGAGCCAACTAGTTCGACCAGATATTCAATGCTTAAGTTAAATAAAAAAAAAAAATGATGGGATATAGAACGAACAAACACCAACCCTTTTACTAGTTCAAGGAGTTGAGGATAGAGCTCCGTCTCTCTCAGTTTGATGATTTCGGCGGAAGTTGACTCAATGGCCTGTGCAGCAACCATCAGTTGAGACTCCAACTTTTCAACCTCTTTCTTGGTTTTCTCAGTCTTCACATAGTCTGCCCTCTTTACCTCTAGCTTCCTCAGTAATGCCTCCTTCTTCTCATGCTCTATCTTTATACTCTCAGCACTCTAAACCATTCACAACAAGCACTTAATGAAACAAATTATAATCATAAATTTAAGAAAGACATGTTTCGATGACCACCTATTGATTAAGTTTTAACACCATCAAACCAAATGGTACAGATGGGAAAATATCAGGAAAAAGATTATCAACGCAGATCTATACCTTGGCCTCCTGGAATAGTTTTTTCTCCCAAGCATATAGCCTCTCCACCGTCGAGGAATGGCTGGTATTCACAATACTTCCTTCTGCTACATTACTTAGAATAAGTCCTTCACCCATTTTTCCAAAACCATTAAGCTTTGGACTTGACGAACCCCATGCCCACAATGAAGGGCTAGTCAAATTGCAGCCATAATTATAAACTTTCCCTGCAAGAACAAATAACATGCAAACCAAATAAGAAATGTGATAAATCTAAGAAATTTTGTGGTAAATTTCCTTTTCTTTTTCCCTGTTCATTCAAACTCCAAGGACTCCATACCTCCTTTACTTTGAGTGGAAAAGCTTGAGCTTGAAACCTCTAAAAGCAATGAAAGTTGCCCACCCGCATCGGCAGCCTTAAGAAAATATTCATCAACCTCCTTAACAATCTCCACCAAGTCCTTACTGTTCCTCGAAACCACCATTGCAAGCTCACTTCCACTCCCACTCCCACTACCAGTTTCCTTCGAGAACCCGCTTACCATTGACGGCGGCGCCATAATGCTCGCCGTCCCCGAGGCGGTCACAGCCACTTCAGACACTGTGATGGTTGTCAAATCCTCCCACTCCTCCTCCGTGACCGGCCGCGACGTCGGCGGAGGCATGAAAGGGTCCCAGAAGTCCCAGCTCGATCCCTGCGGCGGCGGAGGAGGTGGTGGCGGAAGTGGAGAAGCAGTTATGGATGACGTCCAAGTGTCTGAGCTTGGACTCATTGAGGGTGGCGGTGGTGGAGTCGGTGGCAATTGCGGCGGAGACGGCCTGTGAGGTGGCACATGGTAGTTGTATTGGTGGTTGTGGTGCAGAGTAGCTTCTGTGTTGGAGAACTGAAGGAGAGCTGAGCCAGTGCTACGCAGTGAGCGAATGTACATTGCATGTGAAGCAGAGACGCTTTGTCTCGCTTTAACAAGCTGTTTCATGTACCTCTTTCGACCCTTACACCTCGAGACCATTTCTTCTCTCTCCATTCTCGAGTAACAGCAACCCATTTTCTTCTGCTTTTGGTTATTTTCTTCTTAGCTCTTGCTGCTCTCCTCAAGAACAGATCAAATGCGGTTTTTTCTTGGTTACGACCAAAAAAGTAAAGTGAAGTGCTTTTTCCAAAGTAAAAGACTTGGGGCTAAGTTTTGTCCTTAGTGTCGAAAATTTCGGGTGGTTAACTTAAAATGAAAGTGCCGTCCCGCATTAACCTGAGAAATCTTTATCAAATGGCGTGTCCTTCTTGCTTATTCCGCCATTGATGACCGTAAAGTTGCTTTTGTTTTCATCAAGCGGTTAGTGCACCTCCAGGATTTGCACCATTTCACCTTCTTCCGATCAAAATGTAACTGGGTTTTCAAGATTACAACTTTCTTCTTCTTTTCCTTCTTCTCCTATGAAACTTATTCTCTCTCCCTCTCTATTTCCCCTGTAGAAATACAGGTTACGGATATACTTCTTGGCTTAGGGATGGTGGTGGTGCAGAGTTAGTGTCCTAAGGGCACCAGAGACAATGAGCATTGGGCAGAGAGCCAAACTATAGTTTATTCTGTACTTCTAGTGACTAAAATAACCTCATCCCATTTACTACCCTCCAAAGAGCACGACACAGTGGTAAACTTGCATGCCTGTGATCACTAACCAGTTCTGCAAACAGCAGAAGGGTCTTTTGGTAACTCCAGGATTTCAACGGCCATGGTAAGGTTTCATATTTGCATGATTTCATTTTTTTTAAAAAAGCAGGGGAATTTAAATGGACCGAGGGATAGTTGGCATTGTCCTACAATTACTAACGTTGTTGTCAATGGAGGATCGACTGCAACTATAGTCGCATAAAGTCACTTGCATAATTTGGAGCATGTTCTAACGGGGTATCCATCCACGAGTTCTTTCATTGAGAGTGGTGCTTCCTGGATTTGTTGCGTAGTATCCATAAAAAATTTATTAACAAAAATATTCCGCACAATAGTTACTTTTTTATAGGACGAGAATAATTTATATCAAATAATAATTAGGACTCAATTGGGGAATCGACTCCCGAACTCCTACTTGACCATCTAATAAAGAGGGAGTGTTTTTATAATTTTACTTATGTGATTTTGTAAAAATACTCTCTCTGTTTACTTAGAATTAGGAGAAGCTTGAGTCTATTTCTCAAATAATTATTTAATAAGTAGAATTAAGTATTGCTTGTAATTTAAAGTCAAATATTTAGTATTTATTTTAAATATTAAAACATTAAAATTTATTAACTTATTTTCACTATCTTTTATTTATTAATGGTATATTATAAAAATATATATTATATAGAATAATAACAATGATTTAATTTATATGACATAAAAGTAAAAAAAAATAATTTGGTGATATATCTAAATTTTTTCAGGGGAAAAGCTAGTGCCACCCTCTCCACTAATAAGAGGGGAGGGGTTAGCTGCCCAGTTGAACCTTTTTGTCATAATATTTATTAACAATGCAATTGTTGAGACATAATTTAAAATAAAAATATTTTAAATATAATTCTTGATAGGTAAATGAGGTAAAGAAACAATATCATATATGTTACTTTGATAAAAAGAATACATTGAGTTAAAAATCAATTGTAATTATATTATTTAACATTTTATTATCGTTATTTTATCAATAAAATTATTTTCGTGTACGATAAATGAGATATATAACGCTAATGAGGTACCTTCGAATATTTTGTTTAAGGTAGAATCTTGGGTACTTGATAGATTGTACACGCTCACTTTAAGAATTTGTAATGAATATGGTACGAGTTCTTCTTCCTACGACCTCACCTGAACCCATAAGGACACGACAGGAATAAGAAATTCTTGAGCTGGGTTGGCAGGTAGTACGTGAGCCTAATGCTTTTATAGGAACGCATTAAACCTACCCATATTCTTTACCTCGCCCTTTAATCTGCAAATAAGTATGAGCTTTGGAATTCAAACAAATACTACGATACAACCTGTAATTACAGTTCTTAGGGAAGTGTGATAGTGGAAGCCCATCTGCATGAGAAAAGCGTTCGAGGTGTTTCTGTTAAAATATCCAGTGTCAGTGAATATTGGCCTTTTCAAGGTATCGTCTTATTTTGTAATTATCTATCCTTACGTGCTTGGTAGATTTTAACTTAATATTTTCTACCGCGAATTGTTACTTATTTTAACTAAATAATATTTTAAATAAAATTATTACTTAACTAATAATTGCATGCATAGTAATTATAATCATCGAATACAAAATTGAACCTAAAGGCTCTTTCATTCCTATGACTTGCAGGCGATCACAGAAGCCTACTTACTCCTGTCAGATAAAAGATAAAAACAACTTATTTTCTAACATTTATTGTGACGCAGTGTAGAAAGTACAGAAACAAATTTAAAGGTAATCCAAAATTTTTATTAATTTTTCTAACTCAAAAATAATTTTGTTTTTCACTTAAATAGTTTTGAAACTCTAAAATGAGTAATAATGAAAAAGTTTTAATTAAAACGAATTCTAAATAACATAAACATTCGAAATATCCCGTATATGAGCTTCGGTAGAAATATTTGAGCTGTTTCCAGTCGATTCACAGTCCATTGTCTTTGCAATATAACACTTAAATCATTCTTTAAAAACATATTATGAGTCCCATAACTCATCCCGAATCAAAAGTTATGCCTCTTTTCCTTTCCTCTGTCTAATTTGTTTAAAAATTTCAAAACTATATCTTCTACATCATATTGCTCGGCATATGATCTGCACAAATGGTATCTTCCATTCAATCCTTTTTCGGCATTTCAGGTTAAGTATACAGCTATTCCATCTGGACCACAAAGAAACGGCAAGCCAACTGTTTGAGCACACACTCAGAAAAGTTTTTCAAAATACAAGTTTCGTCTGGAAGCTTAAGAACAGATTCTTAAGGATTTATTTACCGATGAAATAAGAAGCAGTGCATGCCCGCAGATTTTGATCAAGGACTAGCACCTACCTGTCAAACTTCGATTATAATTAAGTCACATCTTTGCACATGCAAAGACAACAAGGCAATCAACCACAAGTTTCCAACTGAGGTGGTCCGCACTAGGAATCACTTCAACTCACTCTATAGAACCAAACATATCACATATGCATGGTATCAGCACGAAACTTCTGACAACTCTAAATCAGACTGTAAGAAACAGTGTGATTATTTTGCTTTTATAAATCTTGCGACACTCAGTCGAATCATATGGACTGTACCGCGTCAGCATCCATCAGTCTTTTAAAATATATTTTTTTGGTATATAGTTTAGTCACAAGAAATGTGATTATAGCCACCACTTATGACACTTATAATGAGGTATCTTATAACAGGTACAAGGGAAATTTTAGTTTGTAAAGAACTAAAGGAGCAATTCGAATAAGTATCAATTTTTTCTAAAGAGCTTCTCTTCCTCCTATTCTTTCCTATCGCAGTTCTTCTTCTTTCTATTTAACAACTGTAAAAGAGAATCGGAAAATAAAGAGAGGCAGCTCTCTAGTCGCTATCAATTTAGGACGCTTTAAAATGTTTAAACAGTAGGAAGTGGCTTAACAGTCAAGTGGAAAATTGAAGTATTTGGATTTGTCAGCTGGAAACTGTCTTAACAAAACATCTATACAAATGATATGAAGAAACCGTATCGTCCCTCTTTCCATCTCTCTTTCAAATACGTTCATCTCTATTAATTGCATTTAATTTTCATAAACTAATCTATTTGCAGAATGCGATGTTCTTGGAGGCGGTGACATACAATCTTTTAACTGTTCTCGGTGAAATAGAAAATCATAAAAGAAAAGGAAGTTATTACAATCCTGCAGACCAGCTATTGGATTGATTAATTTTGTTTAGATTCACATTTAGACATGATTTCATAGGTCTTGAATGACTTAATGGCAGGACTAGAGTAGGGGCCAAAACATGCTCTTGGTTCCCTTTTTTTTAATAAATATTATTGGACTTTTATTGGTTCTTTTTTCTTTTTTTTGGTCTAATCGGGATTCGTTTCTATATATGAAGTGGATAGTTTCTTTTTTCTCTTACTTACTAAAACGTTGGGTTCAACAACCTCATAAAAATCTACAACTTAAAGCATCCATTTATAGAAGCTTACTAATCTAAAGTTGATTTTTGGTTTCACTATTGGTCTATCCTCACTCAAACCTTGCTCCTTTTTATGGATAATTTCGATATAATTAGTTGTTTGGTAGTGTAACTGACTATTGATCAACAGGAGTATTGGTCAACAAAGTTGTTATTTGTTTGGTAAAAGACCTATTTAAATCATAACACTTATCTGTAAATTTATGTCAGATCTTAACATTTCAAAATATTTAAGTTAGAACTCAACATTTTTAAAATATTTTTAAAAGACCTTGACATTTGTTAAACATTCAAAACAAATATTGATTGTCTGACGCCATTAAATCCTCTAGTTAAGTGTCATGTAAAATTTTCATGTGACACTTATTAAAATTTTTTTTTTGTATGTAGGTCTTCCATGCCAACAAAAAAAATTTGCATGTGAGTCACACATGTTAAGCAACACATTAGCATGTGGAATCCATGCTAGACCCCTATGCCTAAGATCTGAAAACACTACCGTATGGTTAAGGGGGTTTTTTCGCTCCTTCTCTCCTTGTCTTCACACTTCTCTTGCTGATTGTAGTGCGCAGATCCCTTCTCTCCCTACTCACAGCATGCCTTCTAGTTTTGCAGCTCCTTCGCTTGTATAATAGGCATGTATATTCTTTCCTGCTGCATGTCGCCTGACATTTGTATTTCATTTTTTTATTTGCTGATTTGTCTCCCTTTTTTCATAGCCATCGAGGGGATCCTCGTTGTTGGCATATGATTTTGGTGTATTGAAGTGTCTTCAACGCCTAGCTTTAGCTCCTAGTTTCTTTGCCACTTCATTCATTAGTAGCCTCTGGGTTTGTTTTCTCCTCTGTAATATGTGCATTTTCCTTCTGCTTTATGATGTTTTGGTCAGCAGTGTTTATTATAATTTCTTTAACCACAGTATAACATTTCACACATATGTTTATCAAAAGAATGGGT
Organism: Pinacopodium congolense; assembly: GCA_028565735.1. Taxonomy (NCBI): domain Eukaryota; kingdom Viridiplantae; phylum Streptophyta; class Magnoliopsida; order Malpighiales; family Erythroxylaceae; genus Pinacopodium; species Pinacopodium congolense. The sequence goes on along the minus strand of JAOXYD010000136.1, from coordinate 7,204,754 downwards.
TTGGGATGGGTTTTTTTTGTTTTGAGCTTCCACCAGTTTGGAGAGTGAGTAATTGAAGAAATGGCATACATGATTAGGAATAAAAATAAGAGAGAGGGAAAAAGAAGAAGTGTTGCTTGAGTGAAATTGTTGAGATTGAAGGATTTTTGGCTCTGGAAGATGTAGAGGTTGTAGTGACTTGTGATGGAATACCTGGAAAGAAAGACAAAGACAAATAATGTTAGTTGGTAAGTAGATAAGCAAGTAATCCACTGAAGTTAAAGGAAACATTACCTTTTAAATTAAAGAACTCACTGAGGGCGTCTCCTACATGAAAAGTGGGGTTAAAATGTTTCTATATTAAACGGTTTCTACTTGAACAAAACAATTTTCTTATGTTTGTATAAATGATACTAGATATTTCTATCTTCATTTGTTAGGCTATTTGTAACTTTATATATCCATAGATTTGTAAGAAAGACGCTATCAGAAAGACGTTATGATATCTAAGTTCGATTTAGGTTTTGAGAGAGTCTTAAATTAGATAGCAAGTAAGAAAAATGTGATAGAGAATAAGAAGACGGAGGAAGTAATAGAACAATTGGTCCCCTTTTTTATATTTCACTTCTTGTCATTTGTCTTTTGGGATATGAAGAATCATATTGACTTTGTCCGTTCTGTTGGTGGAAAATGATCCATCATTATCGATTTACCTTCACTTTTACTTAAATCATATTATAATTACAAATTTGACTTATTTCCTAGGAATTATTAATGTATTAATCATTTGATTTTTACGAGGTTAATTTGCATTATTAAACATATTTGTTAGTTGATTTTTCATTGTGGTTAACCTTTTAAATGCTTTACTTTTGAAGAGTAAAATATATTCATGATATGTATTGCTCATTAGATATAGGAATAGGTTTCTCATGGAGTCATCAACATCAATTGTTAGATCGCTAAATTAAGAAGCTCGTAACATTGTTTGCTGTTGTGGGCAAAATACCCTATTGAAAACTTCATGGCTCGAACATAATTCGGGGAGGGTGTTTTATAGGTGTGCTAGTTATCTAGTAAGTAAATTTAAACTTAGTTGTAAAATTTTGAATGTTGCTTATTAGCTTATTTGGCTTTACCTAGTATTTTTGTAGGTTAGGAAATGTGGTCTTTTCATATAGTATGATGAAGAATTTACTACAACGACCATTTAAGTGATAAAGAAGTTAACGTCAGAAAAACTACATTAAAGAGGGAGGTTGAAAGTTGCAAAAATATTAGTGTGGAGAGCATAAAGGAAATTGAAGATGAAATGAAGATGTTGAAGGCTAACAACATTATGTTGAAGAAAAAAAAAAGTTGAAGATCATGCTAATATGAATGGTAATAGGATTTACTATATTGTTAATAAGTATAATTTTAAGCTTTTCCATGTATAAATAAGGACATATGGGATATGAGATACATTGAAACTTGCAATGACTTATGTAATGACTATTGTATTTTTGATGTATGATATATTAACATGGAGATCATTTATTACATTTATTGGATAGTTTGTGTAATGCTCTTTGACTTATGCTGCAGTTAATGAAGTATGTTATGTATAGGATATGATTTGTATAGACATGCAGTGGCTTTGCTTGAAAGTTTTACCTAATGATATGCATATTCAAATTTAGTGTTGCATGGACTAATAGACATTAACATACATATTGTCATAGGGACATTTGAGACTATTGCACTAGATAATGTAATGCCAAAGTAAAGAAAAGTATGAAAGTGGGCAAAATATTATTTTCTTCTTCTTGTACTAACATCACACGCTATGCAATTTAACACTTTGCTTCTACTTTCTAAAAGGCATTTGTGGTGCACATGCAAAAGGCAACTTTGATACTATGTTAAAGATTTATTACAAGTGGTCTATATGTGAAATGTCTTTGGAACTTGCAATTAGAAATGTCTTCGCTCACCAACCAGACCAGGGTCAATGTAGTGGACCATGCCAGTGCAACCATGCTCATTAACCTTACTCACCATCCTTACTTACCCTATAGTAGAAGGTTGATGTAGTGAATCAGTAAAAAACAGTGTAATAGCTTTATTTTATTGACTAGGAATGATGTTATCTTCAACAATGTTGTTTTGATTAACTTACATATAATAACCAGAAAATTGAATACTTATACATGATACTAACAAAATAATTTTACAAATATGCATTACATGGTTAACATACTTACACTCTTACTTTGTTGGCCAGGAATAATGTTATCTTTGACCACGTTGCCTTGATTAAGCTACACTAATGACAAGAAAATTGGATACTTTTACATGACACTAACAAAACAATTTCACAAGTATGCATTATGTACTTGTAAAGATGTTGCTATTGCTCCATCTTTAGTGCATTTTCTTGAATTATGACCAATATTGTCACATTTTTAGCATCTTTATACTTGACTTATATGAGACAACTTATTAGGGTTGCTAACTTTCTTTGGATCTTTTTTAGCTTTCCTTCTTCTCTTTTTAGGTCTTCCTAGCATTACTCTTTTTGTAGATGGGTATATTTGTTCAACGTCAAACAAAAGCCAAAAAATTGCTCCCCTAACTGGCTATAACACTTGCTAATACAAATGCTTAAAACGATGCTTCATATAGCAGTTATGTACAAAGCTTTCTATCCTTTACTTAGAGTGGTTGATAGCATTTATAGCATGTTTATAGCATGTTTATATGGATATCTATAAAGAGTCCATGCCCTTCAATTATATGTATGATCTCTGCCAATCTTAATCATATGCTTTCCATCATCCTTTGAAACTTCATAAGACCTATCTCTATTCCATATCATTCTCCACTATATAGCTTCTTTTTTGTTCTTCTTTATTTTTTTTCATAATTGATAGTGCAATATCTATTTTCCACCCTCGTACAAATTGTTTCCTATCAGCATGTCTTCGCATGACCATTACTCTTATTGTCTCAAGCATACTAATAATTGGTCTATCTTTAGCTGACAATATCTAACCATTGAAAGTTTTGCATATGTTACTATCAACCACAAGTCACTTTGATTTAAATGATTGGTAACATCTGACCCCATCTTTCTTTTAAATATTCAAGCAAAGACGTCATGAATCCATGTTTCATTTTGTCAATTTTCTTCAACTGTTCATTAAAATCTTCTACAAATGTCGACTATGCACAACTCTAAAATTGCCTTCGCATGTCCTTCCCACTCCAATTCCTATACTAGTTGTGATAAATGTGTCTTGAACATATTCGACGTGTGCAATTCGGGAACAAATCTTCCATAGCTCTTATCAATCCATATAATATGTTAATATCAAAATAGTTAGTATAAGTGATTCATTGCAAAAATTTCACAATGAGATGTATGTTACCTTTTGCATGTTAGAAATTACTATTACATTATCTCCATCATCCAAATCCAAGTTTAACGCTAATAAGTTCACAAACCATCTCTACAAATAAGTATTTTCCCCCTTCACAACTATCCATGTCAATTGACATATCCCTCCATCCCATCCCGTCCAACAACATTTAACAATTGACCTTGAAACTCCATCTTTAAGAAGCAATTATCTAGACCAAATATTGGTCTCAAATGCTTCCATCCTTTTTTCATCACTTCAAAACATATGTATAAATGTTTGAACTGTAAAAAATATATAAAAAATGAAATTAGTTTATTAATGTATTCTTCCACCCTTGTACAAGCATAAAAAACATTTTTTTTGTTAATTACCTATAATAAAATGTTTCTTGATTCCTTGAAAGCTACATTTCTTATCTAATTAGGATTGCCGAGTTTTAATTCATGTGCATATCTTTAGAATTTGGCATATTCATTCATATAGTCGTTGGTTCTCTCCTTTTTAGGTCTCTTCCTTGCTGTTCTACACATACCAAAGTTAATAAATATATTTAAGTTGTCACTACACTTTTAAACCATTTTAACTTGAAATACCAGGGTTGAGCATCAAGAACTTAGATGAAACCATTTTAAGTTTATTTTTTGTGTAACAAATGTGATCATGATTATATACCTTTATTTTGAAACATCTGTCATTCTTAGCGAATCCAGTATACAGCTCCTATAGACGTCCCTCAATACATCCAATCCTAATCTAATTGGTTTCACTTTTCTTCCACCTCACACTATATCCCATTTTGACTGTATATTTTATAACAACATCATTGAGCTACTTTGCACTCGCAAATTCCATCCTTAATGACCATTCTGTTATTATATTAGTTAGTTCAAGCATCGTGCTTCTACTTGATCTTCGCAAAGATTCATTAGGCTTCTCTCTACTAGGATACTTATCATTACCTATAGGACTTCCACAATCTATTGAATTAATTTCAACCACTTCATGATCAATTGGAACATGTATTAAGAATTCAGTTAAACCATCTTCAGCATCATATACTACATTCTTATAAACTACAACATCAAGATATTCATCTTCATCATGACCATCATTTTCATTGTCACCATCATCATCTAGTTGCATCATACTTACTATTTCATAGTGATCTTCTTCACCTGCTTTATATTGACAACCACGATCACTTGGTATGTGCATGTTTTATGTAACATACACTTCAACATTTCCATGATCTTTCATCAATTTCATTATACAAATGTAGCTATTATTTGATTTAAGAAGCCTCGATGGCTTACTAAACTCTTCACTAGGGATCCTGAAGTAAATCTTATCAATTTGGAAGTACCCTAAATACTTTTCCATCTTATGTATTTATATGGAATTCACATAATCTAGATCAATATTATAAAAATTGTTCATTCCCCACCAACATACAAAAATGTAGGTTCTGACATGAACCTTCTACCATGAAATAACCTTATAGTTTCACATTTAACCATTGAACACTTGTACACATGTTCGTCAAAATTGCATGTATAAAATAAATACATTTGAATTCTTGGTATAATGAGGAAAAATGATAAGAACTTGAATGGAAATGAATACTTACATGTAAAAGCATGAGGCAAAGATATCAAACTGAATTGTATATGAAATGAAAATAAGGTATAATACTATATTTTTCGTAAAGAACTTAAGTTCCCCACTTATTATACTATGTTTTTGGTAAAGAACCTAAGTTCCCCACTATTAATTTTCAGATAAGAACCCATACCAAAGTTTATTATATTGTCCTTTTTTTATTGTTATTTTTTGTCGGTGTAAAGGTAATAGTAGCCACACTAATGCATTAATAAAATTTTTCCTAACAACTATTATCAAACTAATTGCAATTTGAATTTTCAAGATATCATTAGACATAAGAACTTTGATCTTATTCAAGGATTATTAGTATATTGTTTAAATATGCGAAACTCATCACTATTAAATCTCCATCTCCTCTATAATCCATGAAACACTTAACTTTTACACTGCCACTTCAAAACTAGGTAGAATCACTAGACTTTTTGTTTATTCGGATCTCTCCCTGTTAGTGGCTTTTTCTTTTCACTCAACTTATAATTAATAAAATGTTTTCACTTTCAATTCTAGTTCACATAATCAAATAATTAAATACTAAGTAGCAGACATATGTGGTTCTTTAAGATTTTAGGGTCATAATTTACTAACCTTTGACTAAAGAAGTAAATAACATGAATAAATGGGACAAATAAGAAATATTTTGGTGCACAACATAAAAGTAGCATTACCTTTAATGCAAGCCTTGAATACAAGTTGACAAAACTTGGGGAAGCGACAAATGAAAGTTTATTGTCATCTAATTATTTGGTCTTCTGTGAACATACAATTCAAAACTCATTATTAGCAACTAACCATTCCATTTCGGCCTAATAGAAGAACATTGATAACATGAATCATCTTAGCTATGCTTATAAACCATGCAACACTTTTCAAACATATAGAGTGGTATATGCATGCAAATTAAACTAAGAACTACATTTATAAACCACATATATTTTTTAGGAATAAAAAAGTATGCTATTAAGGCATCGGAGATAGGATCACTTGAGATTAAACAAATCCACCGTGAGGATCATTACAAACTCACAAACTCAAATCACATGTCTATAAGAGAAGAATCGCAATCATTTAGTGCTACACGACTTAAGAGAAGACACTGATAACTAATTTGTTGGCAGAAGAGTTACAAAATTAGGAGGCATTGTGACAACAAAAAGATGAAAACGTTGACCTAAACCAAAAACAACGAGTTTTTTGGTTTAGGGGTAAGGGACACATATATAGGCCCCACATAGAAACATGTATGCTTAATTAACATCTATATAGGGCCCACTTACAATTTTAAAAAAAATGAAGCATCATGTGGCAACAATGACGGTTAACAGAGGTTACTGTTAAGGGTCTGCTTTAAACGTTTGCCAAACATCAGGATTGTTTTTGAACATTTTGGAAATGTTAAGATTTAACCCAAATTTATGGATAAACCTTAGGGTCTAAATAGGCCTTTTGCCTATTTGTTACAAAGAACAAGTTTGGTTGCTTCATAGAAAAATAGAAAAGTTACTATTTTATGGAAATTATATTTGATATGGTTAAAGATATTACTAAATTAATGGGGGTTTCAATCTTAGTTTTAATAATAATAAAACATAAGTTTACTACTAAAGACTTGAGTTTATGTGAACAGTTTAAAAGATAAGTGTATTTGGAGTTAATTCAAGAAGAAAAATTTGGACTTAGAGGAAAAAGAAGAACAAATATTATGGAAGCTTTAAGAGCATTATTCTATATCTTTAAACCTTTATTTTTTAAAAAATCAATGTTGAACCAAGGGAGGTTCCAATCTTAATTTTGATGATAACAAAACATGCATAGGACTTACAATCAAGAATCTTTAAACCATTTTGTAAGTGTCACTTGAAGCTTAAATATTCTAGGGGCTCAAAACATTACATTCATATATGTCATAAGATTTAATAACTCAAATTTTTAGTTTTTAGCACTTAAATAAATGGAGCAATTGAAATAGATTTTTTTATGTATTTTAAAACTTGTTTTAAAATAGGTTTAATGTTAGAAAATTATTTTAAATTGTTTGAAAGTGTTTTGGTCATGTTCTGAAATATTTTTCTTAGACATCAATGGTTTGTTTTAGTCACAGTTAATAAGAGAAACTTTTCTTTCTCATTGTAATTTCCATGATTGCTCAATTTTAATGGCTAACCTAGTTATCCAACCTCTTTTTGAGACCCTAATCCCTATTTCTAAACCTTAATAGCCGTTTGAAAATAATAAGAATGTGTTATTGAGTGAGCTTTAGCAAAAAATCTTACAACCTTCATAAAAAAGCTTTATACTTATTATGTTGTTCAATCTCAATTTGATTCTTGCTTACTTTATATATATTTTTGTGTTTCTAACCTTTATATTCTGTCTCTATAATCCTCCTAAAAAGTTTAATTCGTGTATTTACTTTTGATTGCTATCTTTGTGCAAAGGTTTAACATAGAATACATATTGTTATTCAACTTTTCAAACATCTTGTGTATCTTGTTTAATCTTCTATTCCAACATTTCATACCTATTTTTGAGCTTTGAATTTATTATTCCATGATTATTAAAGGTCTTATAAAGGTTACAAGTCATTTTTTTAATCATTATGATATGTTTTTTGATTGAGTTTTTGAAATTTATCAGTTGACTCTCACAAAGCTATCCTGTATTTGCACTTATTTTTTATTTTTACTATTGAGTGTGATTTAGTTGATTTTTTATCTTAATTGTGATCTTTTCTTATTTAATTAGTATTTTCTTTTGTTTAATTTTTTTATTTTATTTTGTATGCATACTCGAGCTTAAAATCTTGAGCATTTGGACTTCAATTTAGAGTTAGAGCATACATTGTGTAAGAAAAAGAAAGAATCACGAACTACCATATCTAATTCGTTAGAAGTAGAAACATTTAATGACACTGAATCTAAACTTGTAGAAATGAATCCCTAGAAACATGACATTGTAGGACCTCAGCAATAACTTAGAGAACCAACCATGATGGACCTAATAATGAGAAACTAAGACAAACTTGTGCTAGTATTATCAAGCCTAGAGTCATTGCAAATAATTTTGAAATCCCCATATAGTATCATTTCTGTAATTAGGTCATTACAATTTTGTGATTCAGCTTTAGAAGACCCTAATGACCATTTGCAAACTTTCCTTGATACTTGTGATCTTTTTGGAAGTAATGGGGTCCCTGATGATGTAATTAAGCTTAGGCTTTTTCTTTTTTTCCCTTAGAGATAAACCCAAAGCTTGGTTATCCATGCTTCAGCCTGGTTCCATTACTACATAGATTGATTTAATGAAGAAAATTTTAACTAAAAATTTTCCAACTTGCTAAGATAACAACAAATTGAGATTACTTCATTTGTTTAATATGAGAACGAAAGTCTATATAAAGCTTGGGAGAGATTTATAGAGATGCTTGCTAAGTTTTCTAGCTATAAATTCAATACGTGGCAACAAGTGGACATTTTCTATACTGGTCTTACAGCTTCAACTTGTAAAACCATTGATGTTATAGCTAGAGGTAATTTTATGAAGAAGAATTCGATTAAAGCCTACAATCTGATTGAGGAAATGGATGCAAATAGTTTTCAGTTCAATTCCGAATGCCATCCAAAGAAACCACATGGTGTCCATGAAATCAATGATACAATAGCTCTTTCTACTTAAATGGAAGTACTGAACAAGAAGTTGGATAGTTTGGTAAGTGGAGATGGGAATAGTAATCATTGAGTTGAGTGTGAAAGTTATGATAGTACCTCTCATTCATCATTAAAGTGCTAAGAAGGAAGTCCTTTTACTTGAAAACCTAAACAAGCCCAATTTATCGGAAATTTTACTAGGCAAAGAGAAAACCCTTATTAAAAAACTTACAATCCTAGTTAGAAGAACCACATAAACTTTTCATGGAGCAATAATCAAATCTATCAGTAACAACCCTAGCCACCTCAAGCCAACCCTTAAAGAGAACCTCCACTTAGCATTAGAGCTAATCAATCTCCAAAAGAGTCATCTAATTTTAAAGATACAATGGTAAAATATATTTAATATATTTAGTCAAGAATGCAAAACCATGTGGTTTCAAATAAGAATTTGGAGACATCAATTGGACAAATTACATAACTCTTACATGAGAGGCTACCTAGTAAGCTATCTAGCATTACTAAAGCCAATCTTAGAGAGCATGTTAAGGCTATTACAATGAGAAACAGAAAAGAAGTTAAGAATGAAATAGTGAAGTTAGAAGGGGAAAAAAGCAAGTATTGGTGGAGGAAGAAAAGAAAGAGAACGAAAAAGGACATGAAAAAAGAGAGAGAAATAAAGAAAAAGAGAAGAAGAAAGAGAAATAAGTTGACGGTGAAAACTCTTATAAGCCACCTAGGTTATTTGCTGATCCAAATGTGCAACCTCTCAAACCTAAGATTCCTTACCGTCGATGGTTAAAGAATATAAAACTAGACAAGCAATTCAGGAAGGTCTTAGAGATGTTTAAGAAGTTGCATATCAATATCCTGTTTGTTGAGGCAATCGCTCAAATGCCCTCTTATGCAAAATTTTTAAAAGAAATCATGTCCAAGAAAAGAAGATTAGAGGAATATGAGACAGTTAAGCTTAATGAAGAGTGTTCTACTATCCTTCGGAAGAATTTAATT
>JAOXYD010000136.1:7166571-7177921 GCA_028565735.1 Pinacopodium congolense | reverse complement strand
TTTATATAATTAATTTTATAATATAATTAAATATTCTATTAATTCATATTAATATAAATTAATGAAATATTTATGTTAATTTAATAATTTTTATTATATTAAATTTATACTATTATTAATTTTTTGATACAAAGTTGACATAATGTTAGAAATTATATAATAAAATATATTAAAGATTTTTAATATTAATTTATAATTTTAAAAATTATTCAAAACGATACAAAATATTAACCAATACTAATTCAATACTATTTTAAAATTAAATCAAGTACTAGTACAAAATTGAAAACACTCTTCCAACAAATGTAACAACTTGCAGACATCTTAAGGCCGTGCATGAGAAAACGTTGAAAATCTCAATCTCAAGTTAGGTTCCGTTAGCATTTACGGCCTCCTTTGAGGCGGAGTGTGAAATTTCAGAAGTAATTACACAAATTTCAGGGATAACTTTCAAGAATCAATTAACTAGGATTATCTTGATTTGATTTCTGGAGTTGGACATTGGCATTACAGCCAATTCCCCTAATTAATCTATTTCCTCTCTTATTACCCTATTAGTCTATTTCCTTTCCCCCTGTTCAGTGTATTTATTCATGTAACACCATCAAGTTTAATATAGAGAAAAATAACGATTTCGCATTCATGGTCAAATCAAAAGAACAATCTTCAAGACCTCAACAGGATATCCCTAACTAATTGGGGGGCAATCTAAACCAAAAGCAGAAATCTTGCTAAATGGTTCAAAGATTGCCACAGCTCGTGGTCAATGGTGTTCACAGGGCGAGAGGCCTCTAAAAAATCAATCAGTTTCAATTACATGCGGTGATTGAATTACAATATATCCAGCTTGAAGATAAAATAAAGGACGAAGCACTTCTCTGAATTGCTGATCTTATCCCGAGCATATCGTGCGCATTGACCTCTTATATACAACAATTAACAGTTCTTCCACCCTGAATTCAGAGGGGTAAACGTCCTTTAAAGAAACTGGTAACCTAGATACCCGATCATAAACCTCAGGCAAGGTACCATCTATTTCTACTGATTTCTAACTAGGGTCCCTCTTGAGCTGCAAGAAGAAAATAAGCCCACTTCAGTTACAGACGTATAATTTTCAGACTCAGGCGCATTCATCTAGTTTCAACTTTGTTGAGAAGGAAACACTAAATGTGAGAATGGTCTTCCTCCACTCACCTAAGAATATGCAAATTTAGTTTTCATGTCAAATTTGCACACAGGGCAGAACGTACCCCACTTAGTCAGCCAGGCGTCCACACAGCTTGAATGAAATTCTGCAAACAGATTACTATTGAAATGATCATCATTGAAACAAAGAAGGATATAGTGACAAAAACATAATGCACAAGAAAATGTTAGTGATTCCTAGTTCATACCATGTTGGCAAGGGAGGACTTTCAGAACTTCCCCATCTTTGTAATCCTCAAGACAAATTGCACAAGTTTCTGTAGAATGGGAATCACTAGAGTGACCAGACCAGAATGTGAAGCAGGGAAGTGCTTCTACCATACTAGTATCCATGTTTTTGCCATGAAAATTTGATCTTATCCAATGTCTGGGAATCACAAGGACTATTACGAGGAAAACCAAGAGAACAGTAACAGAGATGAGCGATATTGCCAAAGCAGTCCAGTGTGTATCAACGTGAGATGGATAAATGCAACATTCTCCTTCTTCCTCTTGAGCATACTTCTTTAGAAATTCACCCGCTGCTTTCGAAACAAAAACACCATGCACCTTTATGCCTTTAGGGTTTACCATCACTGCACACGAGGGGCATCATTTCTCACAACAAATCAAAAAGAAGATCCTCCCTTTTTGTTTCGTCGTCAACAATAAGCACATAAACCAATCTTTTCCCAAGCACCACTTATTGAAATTCGGAAACACCCTATATTTTAACTGAACATCTTTAACAAAATCATAAAACCCATAAGAAAAAGATGCTTTTTTTAAAATACTTGAGAAATGTAGAATAAAAAACATAGAAAAAAGAAAAAAGAAAAAACCCCACAAATGCATCTCAGTAGAGCAACTCACTGTAAATCAAATTCTTCTGATCTCTATCATCATAAACAATAACAGCATGAAAGCCACAATCTTGAACATTTCGAACTTTATCCTCGAAAGAGCACTCTCCTCTAACCACCAAAGCAAGCTTCTTTCTTTCAGTTTGGTTTGATACAAATTGGTTGTGTAGCGAAGAACAAGCGTCCACAGGATCTGCCATGCTCAGAGTTCCGCATATTCCAGAACTATCAAGGCCGAGAGCTTGAAGCAAACCAAAAACGTTAGCAAAAAGACAATCATGATCAGTTTGTGAGCAACCAAACAGATTGGAGTACGAAAGTTACCGGATTTGGCGGGTAAGTCCGGGAAGGAAATTGATAACTGCTTCAAAACGACGGTGGCGGAGGTTTGCCGTAGGAGGGTACAGAAGAAGAGGAATAGGTTTCCGATTAAAGCTTCTCTCATCTCTGGAGCTCCTTAGAAGCTTCTACTGGTAGTTGGGCGATCTTGAGACTTCCTGGCTAAAAAGCAAAGTACGAGCAACGCTGCGTTTTGAAATAATAAAAGTAGCTGGCCCACCTCACGGTGCGGTTTTTATATCCCTTGCTTCCGTGAGCCAACCTGTCGTTTCGGCTTTTTGACATAGAATAAAAGAGGGCCCATACAGTCCGTCACATGACCCTTCTTGGCCAGTCCGGCCACGTAATAAATTTTCAATTGTTAAAGTAATAAAAGTTGAAGGAGCTTAGGAGCACAATTGTAATCGGAAATCCTACTTTCGCTAACCAGCAAAGGTCGGTGCAAGTTACAAATGGCCATTTTTCTTATTGTTTTTGTTTATATTATTAATTAGCCTTCTTCATATGCGTTCAATTCCATATTTTTAATACTGGTATAAACAGTATTTGGAATCAATGTATTCAATTCTGTTTCGTTTCGGTTGGTACTGGTTGGAACGTTTCGTTCCGGATCGAAATCGGAACGGAACAGACAAATTCCATCTTAATTGTAAATACCGCTTGGTACCGGTCGGTTCCGATCAGGTCCGGCCGGGCATTTTTTTATTTCATTTCTTTTAAATAGGTTTTTCTATCCATTACATCTTTTATTATGCTTATTAATTATTTATACCGACAGACAGAGAGGCCAAGCATATACGATTATATAAAATTTTGCCAATTTCCTTGAATTTGAACATATTGTATTTATTTATTACGGAAACTATTATGAGAAAGATTTTGATGCAAATATAGGTTGTGGGTTCTTTGTGGATAAAAACAAGGAGATGACAACCTAAAAAGGATAATTTTTTAGATTACTCTTGAGGTCGTTTTAACTGTGGAGCCTAGAACGCCAGAGTTTGGGGCCAATAGATGTAAGTTCTACTATGTTCCTTTTAAGGATGTAATTTTATGGAAATTCTCATCTCAAGGGTTAATTTATTGATTTCAAGTAGTGGATTGATACGTATCTATATCCCTGATGTGATCCTAACTTTTGCTTTTGTGATTTTTCACTATGGCTTTAATGAAGATAATAAACCACTGAACATGGACGGGAGCATCTACATTTCAACTACCAGCACAGAGTATACTGTTAATGGGCAAAATACATTAGTTTTAATGTATAATTTGCTATATTATTACACCTTTTAATACATATACTACACCAATTGAGAGTTATTCTTCCTAATTTCAGGTACATAATGATTCTAGAGCAAATTGGAGGAATTAAGAAAGTATTAGAACAAAAAGAAGTAAGGGAAGTGCAGTTCAAAGAGCTAAACAACGATTGCTGAGCACTTGAATGGTGTCATTTAGCTCTTAGATAAACTATCGTTTAGGTCTTGTTTTGGACCTAAATGGCAGTATAATAATGGCATTGTTTAGTAGAAAGTTAACCACCATTTAGATTATTGTTACACATTGTTTTGTGATTTTTAAGAGTAAACTTGACATAATTAAGCCCTAATCATTCCCAAACCATAGCAGCCACTTCTAAGGGTATAAAAACACTCTTATTTACGTCAGTTGTACGAAATTTTTTTACATCAAATACTAATCAAACACTCATAGATATAGGTTTGTCCATAGTTTTTTCTCTGTTTTTGGTTAACGATTTAGTTTTGAAAGAGCATTCAAGTGGCATGAATACATAAATTCTAGTAAGGAGTAACCATCTTTGTATTGAGTTCTTTAAAATTTTAATTTTTTTTATTGACTCTTTTTACTCATATTATTTAATGGATATGCTTTATTTGATTTATTCTTGGTTTCTTTTGATTAATATGTGAGTAATCTATTTTGGTCTAGATATGGAGAGTATTTAGGTTAAAACCAAAATTTATGAGTAGATATTTGCATCAATTAAGTGCTTGTTTATCCTAATTTAACTTAATCACTTAGGTTGGAACATTAGGTAATTTAAATTCCATAAAATTTTGATTTTAATTATTGGAAATTCAATTGTACAACATACTTGAATCTAAGAGTAGACTAAGCCTTAGAATCTTATGTGAGGATTCTTAAATTTAACGAACTTAGATTTAGGCTTCTTAATTTTCATGTCTTATATTCCATGTTATTTACAGACCAAGTAACTAATTTGAGTTTAAAAGAGATAAGATATTTCTGTAACCATTAGTAATATCATGATTGTGTGAAGTAAATCCTAATTCAGATTACCGCACATTGTTAAGTGATTAGCGTATCAAAATCTAAATCCTTGACCAATTGTTACTTTTTCATAATCCTTAGTCATTAAATAGTATCAGGTTGTGTTCTTTTTATTATGTTTCCAATTATTTGTTTTAGTTTTCTTTCACATCAATCAAACCTTGGTTGTTTGAGTAATCACACATCATTTAAATTAATATTTTTACACTTTGATCGCTTGGGTATGATATTTGATTTACTTTGTTTTATACTACTTATTGACAAGGCGTTTTTGCCTTTGATTTGGACTAGGTTAAAAATTAGGTTTATTTTGATTCTATATAGATCGTAGCATATATCGTGGGCACATTAGCTATTAATGCTTGTTATCCCTCTTTTTATATTAATACTGAGCAGAGTTTGGGTTGCATATGAGTATGTTAAATGCATGCGGTATCGACTACTAAATTTTGTCATTAGTCCATATGTAACAATTTCATTGAACATTTTGATATTTTTCCTACATGTTTTTGAGATATGTGATGCCTTCCACCAGTCATTTACTTCTATTCTATATCAAGTAAATGTAATCAATTTTCCTATATGTTATTTTATCTATCTTATATGCAACATTAGCAATAAGAGAAAAATGATTGAATATAGAAAAACAATTGGTCCAATGATTAAATATGTAAAGTGAAAAAAATGATTGAATATAGTACGGTAGTCACTAATATGATTTGAACATGAGTTACTATAGTATGTTTAGTATAAAGTTTTGTATAAGGAAGTGATATAATTTGTATAAGTTTTACAATGTATCAAGTGGTGATATACCTTATATATAATTGTTGTATGGATTATACATGGTCATAATATGATCTATATAAAGTAGTGATATGCTATGTGTTAAGATATAGTATACTTTGTATAGTTTAATATTTAATTATATATCAAATGACACCGTACCTTGTACATTGCGGTAGTGTAGTTTGTATATGATCATAATATGGTTTGTATAAAGTATTGATATATTATGTATTAAGGTATGATATATTTTGTACAATATGGAACTCAACTGTGTATCAAGTAGTAATATATCATGTATATAGTGATTATATAATTTGTACATTATCGTGATATGGTTTGTATTTAATGTTATTATGTTTTTTACTATTCACTATAGGTTTTGTACAGTGTAGTATTTAGTTATGTATTAAGTGATGGTATACCATATACATAGTGGTGGTATAATTTGTATACAGTCATAATATAGTTTGTATAAAATGTTGATATGTTATTTATTAAGGTGCAATATTTTTTTACTATTATATTTAATTGTGTGTCAAGTGGTGCTGTGCCTTGTATGCAGTCGAGGTATAATTTGTATATTATCATGATATGTTTGTATAAATTATATGTTAAGATGTATACGTTTTGTGTTATGTGGATGTTTAATTATGTATCAAGTTATGGTATACTTTATATATCATTGTCATATACATTATATATAGTTGCAGTATAGTTTGTAAATAATTGTCATATAATCTGTATAAGATAGTAGTATGTTATATGATAAAGGCATAGTATGTTTTACACAATGTGATGTTTAATAATATAGCAAGTTGGGGTATACAACCTATATATAATTATAGTATATATTTATATATTAAGGTTTTTTGACATTATCAATTAATATGAATATCACATTTTCAATTGATATAACTAATCCTAGAAGATAATGGTTAATCTATTGGTTTACTATAGAAATATGGAAAGTTAATTTTGATTTATAATGCAGTCAAAGACGTTTTTTGTCGAATCATCTTTTTCCTTCTTTTGTAATGGTTACTTGTGAATAATGGCCATTATATAAAGCCTCCAATTTCATCTTATGAAGACAATGAAATAGCATTTAGATTAGCAATATATATTCAACTAAAAAAATTATACAATTAGGTCTTTACTAGGGTGAAATTGAGAAAGGGGAAAAAGAAAAAGAATTATAATGGATAGTCACAAAAATGAGCCAACCCTTCTACATGAATGCCAATAGAAGTTCATGTTTATTGCACCAAAACCTACTAAATCTGTCTCATTACATATAACCATAGATAGTAAAAGGAAAAATATATAAAGATGATAGCTTTATGGGAGCATCAAAGATGCCAAATTCCAGCAGCTCCTTCATGTATTTTATGTAGGATATGGATTGGTTTTCTCCAATTCTTCATCATAATCTCTTACAAACTACCATTTAAACTTTGAAATTCTTTCTCACCTTTGCATTAATCAAAACAAAGATTATAAATATTGACATCTTCTATATAACAGTAATAAGAAGTAGCAAATTTCATTAACATAAGTATTGGATTTCATTACTACGTGGAAGCTTTCCTCACCTAATTCCTTCTTTTATTACAAGAGGATCTAAAATAAAGTTCATTGGCAAAAACTTTTTTTAATGAAAACCATCAGCTACATACCATTTCAGTTAACAAGAATCCACCAAAACAGTAAAAGTTAAACATAATAGTGCATATCTTACGAACATCAAGTACAAGTTGTACAGTAAATATCCTAGACCTAACTCCTATGCACAGTTATGCTACATCCAAAGAAAATTTAAAGTAGGTAGCAGGTAGCCTCAATCTCTTCCTGCATTCCAAGGAACACTTTAATCCCAAACATTTAAGGGAATTATATTGTCTGTATGTATCAACAAAATTATAATCATTTTCATTTTCTTGTCACTTAGGGACTCAAATTGGAGGGTATGGGCATTATATTCCATTTGAGCTAAGGCTTATTGGTTAACATACTAGTAAAAAAAACCAAATGCAAATCCTCATGTAATGCAGAAACCAAAATCAGTTGTTGTTCAGTAAGCATTCTCCAAAATTAACCTTGATGGATACACAACTTTTTCATGTATATGTCAACTAATGAAGGGAGACTTGATTTGGGTTTCCATCCTCCAAGGAGGTTTAATTTTGATTAAGAACTTCATATTGTTTAAATTGGCCTTAGGTGTTCAAATTGTTTTAATTCCGCAATAAGTTCTAAACACCCAATTCACTCCCCTCTTGGGTGCCATAGGGCTAACAGTAATGTTTCTTGCTATCAAGGATGAATTTTTTAAATCTTTTATTAAATTTTAAAAATGAGTTCAATTGGAAAAAGGATACATGATTAATTCATTAGAAGTGATCATGGTAGAGAATTTGAAAATGAATCATTTAATGCATACTATGAAGAAAATATTATTTTTCATAACTCTTCATCTGCTAGAACTCCTCAATAAAATGGAGCTGATGAAAGGAAAAATAGGGCTTTACAAGAAATGGCTAGAAATATGTTAAATGAAAATTGTGTTTCTAAATATTTTTGGGTAGAAGCCGTTGTATGTGCTTTCTATATATCCACCATGGTTTATGTAAGGCCTCATATAGATAAAACCTATTATGAACTGTGGTATGGAAAGAAACCAAAAGTGAGTTATCCCAAAGTGTTTAGTTATAAGTGCTTTATTTTGAATACTAGAGACAATCTGGGTAAATAGGATGCAAAATTAGAAGAAGGTATATTTGTTGGTTATTATTTTACTAGTAGAGCTTATAGAGTGTTTAATAAAAGGATTATGATGATTAAAGAGATAATGCATGTTATTTTTTATGAATCTAATATGCTTTATATGAAGAAGAGTGTTGATGATGATTTATATTTAAGAAAGGATATGGAGAAATTAGGGTTAGAAGAGCTTAAAGAAAACAATTTAGATACCCAACCTTTACCTTATGAGCCCATTATTGAACCAAGTGAGGTTAGGATAGAAGAGAGCCTACCTAGATAGTGGAGATTTAAGAAAGACCATCCCTCTAAGCAAATCATAGGTGAAGAAGGAAGAGGAGTAGCAACTAGATCAACCCTTAGAGGCCTATCTCATATGGTGTTTATTTTTAACATAGAGCTTAAAACCATAGATGTAGAATTAGGTGATTATAGTTAGACTTTATCCATAAATGAAGAGTTGAACTAGTTTAAAAAAAAAGTGTAGATCTTAGTAGCTAGAATTAATGATGATCAAATTATTGTTACTACGTGTGTCTTTAGGAATAAGTTTGATGAAGATTGAAACATTATGAGAAACAAAGATAGATTGGTAGCAAAGGGGTATAACTAAGAAGAAGGGATAGATTATGAAGAGACCTTTGCATCGGTTGCAAGGGTATAAGCTATTAGATTGTTAGTTGCTTTTGCTTCTTATATAGGTTTTAAACTTTATCAAATGGATATTAAAAGTGCTTTTTAAAATGGTTTTATTCAAGATGATGTATATGTAGAAAACCTCTTGGTTTTGACAATCATGATGCACCCGAGCATGTTTATAAACTTGTTAAAGCTTTGTATGGTTTAAAATAAGCTCCTAGAGCGTAGTATAATAGATTAAGTTCTTTTCTCTTAAAAAAATGGATTTACTAAAGGAAAAGTTGATATTACTTTATTTATAAAGAGAGAAAAAGATGATTTATTAATTGTGCAAATATATGTGGATGATATTATATTTAGTGCTACTAATGATGTTTTATGTCAATAGTTTGCAAAAAGTATGAGTAGGGAATTTGAGATGAGCATGAAGGGTTAATTAAAATTCTTTCTCGGACTCCAAATCAAGTAAATGAAGGATGGAATCTTCATAAACCAAGCCAAGTACACAAAAGAGCTACTTGGAATGAGTCGAACAAAACCACTAGGCATACCAATGGCAATCATGAAAAAGTTGAAAAAATATGAAGAGGGTAAGCTAGTAGATGTCAAACAATATCGAGGTATGATTGGTAGTTTACTATATTTGATTGCAGGTTGACCTAATATCATGTTTTGTGTATGCTTGTATGCTAGATTTTAGTCTAGTCCTAAAGAGTCTCATCTATTGGCCATTAAGAGAATTTTGAGATGCCTGGCTAGTTCATCTTCTTTAGGTTTATGGTATCCTAGAAATGCATTCTTTGAGCTAATTGGTTATTCAGATGCAGATTATGCTGGTAGTTTATTAGATAGAAAGAGTACTTCTGGCACTTGTCAATAGCTTTATCTACAGCTGAAGTAGAGTACTTAGTGGCTGGTAATTATTGTGCATAAGTTCTTTAGATTAGGTAACAACTTGGAGATTATAGCATAGAGATAAGTAAGATACTTATTAGGTGTGATAACACTAGTGCCATTTGTCTACCTAAGAACCCAATTCAGTATTCAAGAACTAGGCGTATTAAGATAATCTATCATTTTATAAGAGCTCACGTGTATAATGGTGATGTTGAATTGGAATTTGTTGACACACGCCACCAATTAGTTGATATATTCACTAAACCAATGAGTAAGGATATATTTTACTTGATAAGGAGAGAATTAGGCATGATTGTTGGTGCATATTTTTTATCTTTATGTGTTTATAGAAGTTTTACCCCTCTTAATTTGTGTTCACATGCATGTTTTTAGTTCTTTTTAATGATGTAAAAAAGGAGAGAGATGTATGTGATACTATATTGCTTTATGAATTGCATATATTAAGGGGGAGCTTTAAAAAACTTGATGCATGAACTAAGGGGGAGCTTTAGTTGTTTTTGACATGATTGAAGAAATGTTACGAATTTTTCATCTTGAAATGTGTTTAATCCTTTTATGATATCACATGTTTTGTCATCATTAAAAAAGGGGAGATTGTTGAACAAAGGGAGGTTCTAATTTTAGTTTTGATGATAACAAAACATAAGGAAGTGATAATACCTTAGTTATCATGATGAAATTCAAAGATAAGTTATTTCAAGATGATTTCATGTGTAAGGCTTGAAGTTTGAAGGACTAAGATGAAGCTAAAGGAAGAAAAAGAGATAAGGAAGTGATAATACCTTAGTTAGGGTGTCTTGCATACAATTGTTAGTTTCACTTATTGTTCAATTGACTTAAGGGCTCAACATTGATCATGTATTGCATATAGTCACTCTTAAGTTGCATAAAGTTTAATTTCATAGCAAATCCATTTTTGTAAGTTAATAAAAATATGTTGATTTGTTATATGGTCTCAAATCGTGTCCTAAGACTTGTTTTAACTCCTATTGTATGCTACGATAATATTTGAAATTTGTTGCATTTGTTTAAAGTTGGTATAGGTCCTCTTCCAATGGCTACTTACTTCCTTATTTAGAATTACTTGTTTCCTTATTTATAATTAATTCAAGAAAAACACTAAAGTAGCTAAGAAAAATAGAGTGCAGCCAAAAAACACTTCCTAAGTCTTCCTAGACTTCTCGACTATCTCAACTCATGTTTTCATGCTCTCAAAACATGATTGATAGGCAAATCTTCTCCAGTCTCTTCAAACTGCTACCATTTACACTGTTTTGTTATTTCTCATCCATATCATCTTTTATCTGATTTTTAAAATTGTGATATTGCTATTTTGTTAGAATAAGTTTTTGTGAGTTTATTTAATTATAGTTTTGATTTTTAAGTTAATTATTTTAATATGTTAGAGCCTTATCTTTGAATAGGTTATGCTTGTTCTGGTCTAATTTCTATATTGACTCTTGATAAATAACTCTATTTCAAAAATTCTGATATTGTATTTTTTAGTTTTACTAAGGCTTTTTGAGGTTTTCTGATTTTTG
>JAOXYD010000136.1:7153752-7166471 GCA_028565735.1 Pinacopodium congolense | reverse complement strand
TGGTTCAGCAATAGATACAAGTTGTTCAAATTCAACCCCAGATGCTGCAAGTACCATGCGAGGAGCAGTATAGTTCTGAGCTCATTTACACATTTGGTAATTTTAAGAATTTTTCAGAAGCAATTAAAAATCGTTTTTAAAAGTGTTTAAGCCAAAGTAGTAAATTTTAAGCCCTTTTTCCAATCTTTGAATCAAATCCTCTAAAGTCTTCCTAAATAATTGTAATCCAATCAACCTGGTAATTAAGCAATATTTTTCCCCATGGGATCGACACTCGGAGTCTGAAATAATACTCCACTTTATTACTTTTGCGATAGGTGCACTTGCCTCAAAAGTCCATTGATTTTATAGTAAAATCATTTCAAAATCACCTGTAATTTTAAAGTCACCTAACCAACGCAACAATAAACTACTGATAATGCAGCATTGTATTAAGTTATAAATTTCTAGTTTTGGTCATGTATTATTTCTTAATTGACATATATTATTCTTGGCTGTTTAAACTTCAAAACCATTGTGTTTAGGCAGGTGATATTTCCAAAAGAAAAAAGGGGGTGAAATATTAGTAAGAGAAAGGAAGATAAGGTTTAGGTGAAAAGAGAGAGAGAGAGAGAGAGAGAGAGAGAGAGAGAGATGAGAAAATGAATAGGAGGAATAAAATGATAATACAATAATAGGATAATAATAAAATAATAATAATATTATTAAAATAATAGATAAATTATTCATAAAATAATAAAGTATATTGGGATTTAATTAATATATAAATAAGTTAATCCTTTATTACTTTTAGTTAAATTATGTCTAATTAAGATTTAGGACAATTAGGCTTAGTTAATAAAGTGGAGGAGTAGCTTTTTAGATCAAATAACAAGTTCTAAACCATATGGTGATGAGGTAAATGGTACTTAAAATGTATTAAGATATTTCTTTAATATTTTATGAATATTATAATTCTTAAATGTTACGTGATTTTTTTGATAAAGTTCTTGTTGGTAATTTGTTAATTAGGATGTATTTTTAATATGAAATTTATGCTTCAAGTGTTTTATTTAAGTTTTATGTGCAATATTGTAATTACTAAATTTTTTGAGAAATTTTATGATAACATGATGTGAACTAGAAAGTATATATGTATTTGAGATTATGTGTCGTAATAGTTATGAGCATGATTTCATCTTTGCATGATGCGTTATCATTTTTTGTGATAAGATCATGATAGTGAAGTTTGGTGAATGGAAATATAATGGTGACTTTACGAGTTATATGAAAAGTGAACAATGATTGAATAAGAAAGGCAAGATTGAATATGAGTTTTATGTGCAAAATTATAATTACTAAATTTTATGAGAAAGTTTACGATAACATGATGTGAACTAGAAAGTAGAAAGTTTATAACATAATGTGAACTGGAAAGTATATATGTATTTGAGATTATGTGTTATAATAGTTATGAGCTTGATTTCATGTTTGCATGATGTATTGTCATTTTGTGTGATAACAACATGATGTTGATATAGAGTACAAATCATGCTTGAGTTTAGTGAATAGAAATATAATGGTGACTTTACAAGTTGTGTGAAAAGCAAACTATGATTGAATAAGAAAAGAAAGATTGGCATAATTTGATACTTGCCGAAGATAAAGTATATTCAATGGTAATAGACATATTATATAAGGTATTAGTTAACTATTAGGCACATACTAGGGGATTCTATGAGTGAGGATACCCTATCTGACATACGTCTGGACATTCTAGGAGTGGAGATACCTTATGTGCCATTTTTTTGTTATTTCAAGAGTGGGAATTACATGTAGATTATTCATTATACACTTGTCCTTAAGATAAATTCCAAAATATTTCTATGACTAGGGAATGACCTATGAAAATCACTATAATGAGACATTTTATTGAAATTAGTTGGTAAACTATTGAGTATAACTCTACTGGGTAAGTAAGACCCTAATTTACACGTGAAACTAGATATGGAATATAGATATAGAAAATGATTAGAATTATTAATAATGGTAATATACTATGATATGATTGATTACTTAAATGAACTATGATATAATTAGTGCATATTGTGATGAATTTGACCTTTTGGTTAGAAAAATAATAGTGTGATTGATGTTGTAAAATGCATGTATGAATTTTTTTATCTTTATATATATATATATATATATATATATTATGCATTGTATGGCGCTTACATTATAGTTACTCCTTATTAAGTTAATAACTCGTTCCTTGTCATTTAACTTTTTAGGAAATATTCAGTAGTATTTAATTTATTCTAGTTTTTTACATCTTGTTGATTGGATTAGGTAGGTTAACTAGTTACAAGAATCTTCAAGATTTATTTTTATTCAGTTTGTGATAGTATTGAACTTTGAAATTCTTTACTTTTAACATATAAGTAAACTGAACAATATTGATTGGATAATATATTGAGATTTATTATTATTGGAATTTATGGAATGATTTAATGTATGATCTTATTATTGGATTCTTTAAGATTATCCTTTATGGATCTATAAAGATTGAATAGAATGAATGAATAAGATTGATTTTTTAGTAATTAGGAATTAGACTTTACTTCGGTTTGGGAATTGATTTTATTAAATTAAGGTTTAAAATGCATTAGGAATAAATTAAGGAATTTGAAAGTTAAGGTGTTATATAATAAGTGCAAGTTGCAATTCGATCTTCACCTCGCAATTGGAAGCATATAAAGATGTATTTGACATATAATAAAAACGTTAAAACAATGGAGGATGCCATAAAGCGTCTCATGTTAAAGGAAGAATGTTTTGAAGCTTCCAAGATAACTTCTGAGGCAAAGGCTATTGATTCTAGCTCACATAAAGCTATAAATAAGAATTGTAAGTATTATGGTAGGCCTAAACGAGAAAAAAATAAAGTACCTAACCATAATACTCAAGATTTGTAAAAAGATTAAGTAGAACTAAAGTGAAAAAGGAAAACATTCTTTCAAAAAGATGAACATAAAAAGGGTTAAGTACTCTAATTATGGTAATATAGGTCACCTCGCTCATGATTGTGTCAATCCTAAAAAGGTACAATTATATAACATAAATAATTGTTTTGTGATATCTCTTATTCTATCTTTCTAACTGAATCATATCCTTTATGTATTGTATATTCAAGAGAAACCAATTATATAGCAAAGGAAATTAATACTTCATGAAATTTTTTAAAATCCCCTATGAAACATTATGGATTTACATAGGAGATAACTTAAGAGTTACTTGCACAAGGGATTAGTATATACAAGTTAAACATACGCAATGTCCACTCTTTAGTCCTACATGAAGTATTATTTGTTCCAAAGATTTGTTAAGATCTTGTTTCTAAATTGGCTTAATTTAAACTTAGTTTTAATATAAACTTCAAAAATGCGGAATAGATTTGTATCTCGAAAACATTTTGTATGATCATGGTTTTATGTTAGATGATCATTGTTTTAGATATTATTGATCTAAGTAATGATATGAATTATTCTTTATTTCCTTCTCTTAGAAATTTTAATTTTGATGCAATTTTATGATACATTAAACTATGTTACATTGGTAAAAATTGAATAAGTTAATTAATAAAATAAGACTTACTAGGTGATTCAAATGAAATAGATTTGCCTCCTAGTGAACATTATCTAACTCATTACACAAGCTACATATCCATTACAATTAATTTATTTTGACATCTGTGGTCCAATAAAATTAAGAAAAAGACATGTGGTTTTATTTTACATCATTTTTATAGATAATTATACTCATTATAATCATATCTATTTGATTTCTCACAAATTAGAATCATTAAATTTCTTCATAAAGTATAAGAATTTAGTAATAAGAATCAATTAAATAAGAAAATAAAAGTTTTGAGAACTAATCGAGGACAAGAATACTTGTCTCATAAGTTAAAAATATTATATGATGAAAAAGGAATAGAAAGGTAGTTAACTATTCCATAAACCTCATATTAAAATGGTGTCATTGAAAGAAGAAATATAATGATACTGAAAATGATTAAGTCCGTACTGGTATAAGCAAGTTTACCAATCACTTTTTAGGGTAATGCTTTGTTAATAACCATTTACATATTTAATCAAGTACTCATAAAATCAATTACATGCAAACATATAAGTTATAGATAGATAGAAATTTTGACATAACAAACTTAAGACCTTAGGATTATGCTACTTATATTCATAGTCTCTCTCATAAATATGGGAAATTAGACCCTAAAAGGAAGAAAGTATCTTTATTAGATACTTTGAATACTCGCAAGGGTGTCCATAAGTGAATAAGGTAATAAAGAAATAACTTAATTTAAATCATGAGATGTCACATTTATATAGAATAATTTTTAAAGGCAGGAAGAAATAGGTAAAGACATATATATGAGACATTTGATTAAAATGATTTTATTATAGAGAATCAAGTAAAGGGACTTTATTTGAGTGGAAGGAATATAGAAAATGAAGAATTGATTCAATATTAGTTTATGTTACCACCTAGTAAAAGTTTGCCCACCATGTCTTATTCGAGTAAGAATAATTAAGATGTTCATGAATTTACCTCTAATGAACCTCATTTACGTGGATGTAATCATAGAATAACTTTCCAATGTCATTTTGAAAGTGAAGGGAAACTTCACATTATTACTCCACAAGAAGAAGATAATCTAAGGAATGTAAATGAGGCTCTCTCTAGCCTTGATAAAGAAAAATGAATGAAAGAAATGAATAAAGAAATAGCATCCTTAAACTTAAATCAAGTATGGGACTTAGATGATCTTCTTAAAGGGAGAAAATCAATTGGGAACAAATAGATTCTTAAAGTAAGACGAAAGGCTAGTGATAATATCAAAAGATGTAAAACACACCTTATACTTAAAGAATATACACAATAAGAAGGAATTGACTAAGAAGAAACATTTTCTTCTGTTTTGAAGTTTGCTTCAATCCATCTTAGTTTGACTAAATAGCCAATATTGATCTTGAATTACATTAAATAGATGTAAAGACACCTTTCTAGATGGAAAATTTAAAAAAATTTATATGAAACTACTTGTAGGTTTCATTGAAACAGGCAAAAAACATAAAATATGTTGATTATTTAAATTGATTTATAGTCTAAAATAGTCTTTAAGGCAATGGTACATATATTTCTATAACATAATCATTTTCTAAGGTTTTAACTTGATTGATAAACACCATTATATGTATAATAAAATATTCAAAAATAAATTTGTGATTTTATCTTTATATATGGATGATATTTTATTTGTTTGTAATGATTGTGCATTTATTGAGCAAATTAAAGACTAGTTGTCAGCTAAATGAGATTAAATATATAAGGGAAACTATATACATTCTTATAGTTATAATCTTAAGAGATCATTTAAAGAGATTATTATTGCTTCCTCAAACAATATGTTTTCAAAAGATCCTTAAATTTTTTCATATGCACAACTAGAAACTAATTAATAATTTTATTATTAAGGGCAAGGCCTCAATAAGAAATTTTACCTATCAACGTCATAAGAAAGGGAACAGATGAAAAAAGTTCCCTATTCTAGTGTAGTTGGAACTCTTATGTATGTAATAATATATACAAGACTAGATATTTAATAATGTAAGACCTATAGCACCTAAGAGTAGGAATGAATTGGGTGTTTTGAAAATTTTTTCTAAATTAGCAACTTAAATCACCTAAATCAATTTTTAACTATATGCAATCCTGAAGCAAAAATTTAACCTATATAGAATGTTATGCTAATTCAATACTAATAACCAAATTTAAGTAACTAACAAATCAAACATAATAGACAAATAATTAAAAGGAGTAAGGTAAAAGGATACACAATATTTTTATAGAGGTTCAGCTAACCAACTTTAGCCTATGTTCTCTCCTAACACTCTTATTAGATTTTTCACTATAATAGATCTTCTTTAGGGTACCCTTACAATAATCTTCTGTCTACAAAGAAGGTGAAGAGAAGCCCAACAATCTTTCTTAAGGGTGAAGAGTAACCCACAAGCTTCTTCTTTCAAATGGTTGAAGAGAAACCTTACAAATCTTCAATTCAAGAGAAACCTTACAAATCTTCAATTCTAATGGTGAAGAGGAATCCTTTCACAATACGAACAATTTACAACTTTCAACCCCAAATTCAACCTCAATTTTTAAGCCCTCAATCTCTAAAATCAAACTTTTAAATCTCAACTCAAAGATATGTAAATCAACTTACTAAGTTAATCACAATCAATGTAAAAGAGCTCAAACTGCAAATTCAATACTCATCATTTTCTCTAATACTCATAAAACACATAAATCAATCCAAACTCTCATTCAAAAACCAAAACAATCATAATATGTTTTTTTAAGGTAAAGAGGAGCTTATACAACAAATTCTAAATCAATATAATAAAAAATCCCTTTAAACATAACAAATACACTTTAAATGGTGTTTCACTTGAAACTCAATAATTAAAGGGTTCTTATGTTTTAAAAGACAAAAAAAAATATGAATGATAAACCATTTGAAAGTTTAATAAACAAAAAAAAATGTTAGATTAAAACCAATAAAACTTAAATTGAAGCTTGAAAGATGAAGAATGAACAATAACGATGCAAGAACACTTGAAACCTTAAGTTTAATTAATTTTTATGCTCAAAATAACTTTAAACTTGCATAAAGATTCATCTAAAAGCAATAGACATCTCATTTTTAGAGTTCTTGAGTTCAAATGGCCATTAGATATGTTTACTAGCCATTATGGGATGAGAAAACCAGTGTTTCCCAAAAGATAAAACTAGTCATTTCATTGGGAATACACGAATTGGTTAACTTATGGCAAGCATCGATCAACCAATGGCTCGTTGATTGGTCTTTTATACTGATGAATTGATTGGTGTTTAAAATGCACAGTAGTCGCCCTATAAAAGTACTGGTCAAACAATCTCTTAGAAAATCATATTCCAAATTTTGTCAAAACATAAAATCAGTCCAAAACTCATTCTAAATAAATTTATTTACTTATAATTTAATTCAAATAAGTTACAAATCATCTCCTAAGTAAATCTAAATACCAAGACGTGATAAATAAGATAAAACAAAACATAACTAGTCTTGGTTTATAACCAATTTACTAAAACTTTGAAAGTTTTGATTTTAAACTACTTTCAAGCTATCTATACATATGTAAAAAAATGTTTCTTTTACTTTAATTATTCACATAAGTTTAAAAATCATTTCTTAGGCTATTTCAATTGCCAAAATATTTCAATTAACTTCAACTAAAAAATTAACATTGTTTATTTAAATTTCTCATACTTAATATATTTAAGCCTTTTAAAAAGTTTCCAAAACTTCCCTAATGGATTCAAACACATTTAAACATACTTAAACAATTTTCCAAAGCACTTTGATACATCAAGAAGACTTTTTTTACAATAATTCACACAATTTCCTAATTATGAAACTTTATACTAATGTGACATTCTAAACTAATTCCTATTATACAAATGACATAAACACAAGAATTATACTATAAAACTTAACCAAACTTCTAAATGCAACTAATCATGCAAAAGTTAGCTCTTCAAGAATTGATAAAGATCAAGCCATACTTACAAACAAAAATACACAAATAAAACCTATTCAATCTTTTTCTTCTTTTTCTCTAACTTCCATTTTTTATCTTCATCTAATGCTTGCTCCATCATTCTCCTTTTTTTTTAATGGATCACTTCCACCTTAGGCTCCATCATGTATGCATGCACAACTAGCATTTTCTTATCGTTTCTATTATATAAAACTAAACCATTAGTAATAAAAATATTTTGTCATTAATAATTAAAACATCTCTTGGTTTAATAACTACATTATTGAAATTATAAGAAAATATCAGCCCAATCCAAGGCAAGAACATTGAAAAACAATAAAAATAATAATAAGGTATCTAAAAGGTATTGTTGACCATGCATTGTGTTGTTAGAAAATGATCTACATATACAAGTTATACGCATGTAAATTGTGGAGGAGATTTAAATGAAAGAAAATCTACCTCAGGATTTGTTTTCTTACTTAACAAATGTAATATTATGGAAAAGTAAAAAAGAATCCTACATTATATTATCCTCAATAGAAACTAAATTTATAGTGTTTTCACCAGCAATATAAGAAGTTATGTAGTTTAGATTATCCTTAGTCAATTTGAGAATAATTAAAAGTAATTGTGTTCTTGTGACAATCAATTGTAATAATCAAGCAATAATTATTTGTACTAAAAATTCCAAATAATATTGTAATATTGAGTGCATAAATATTAAGTATAATTATATAAAATATATAGTTGCTCGAGAACAAATAAACATGAAATATCTATCTACATGAGATTTGGTGGTAGATATAATAACAAAGTTGATTTCCTAGGATGTATACATTGGGCATGTGAAGTTACTAGATTTGTATAGATATTGAAATGTATTTAATAAAAAAATTTTGATGTACATTCACTCATTATATTGTCATGTTTAAATGCAAATTAACATTAATACACTTTATTATGTGATATTATTTTTGTAACACATTTACTTTATATGAATCTATTTCGCATATAAGTTAAAAGTATATGTCGAATAAACTAGATATTAGTCCTCTTACACAAGTAATTACCTCTAGTATTTATAATAACTAGAGTGAGGTAGGTTTAAAATTATTATCTAGGTAATAATTAACAGTAAAACCATTAATGACATCCTAAATAAAAGGATAAAATGGATATTGTTTTAAAATTATCAAATTGTCATTATATTTTTCTTATATTCGCAAATGTGAGTTCTGAAAGATGAATTTTGGAGTAGACTAATGAATTTAAGTCATATATTATATATGCTTGATTTATCATTTGTATGATATTTTATAGATGGAAGGCATATGTAATGAAAGTAATTAAGTTAATACCATAACATATGACTCGTATCATATGTGTTAAAATGACTATAAAGAAATTAATATAAGTTATAAAATCTCAAATTATATTATTTGAGACCCTAAAAGTTAAAGGGAACCTTAGTATACCTGTTATAACTCTTGTCTAATTCTAGAGATTTAAGTTTAAGATTTGTTATTTTAAATTGTTACCAAAAGATTGTGAAAGATACAATTTCATGGAACAGTTCTAGAAAAACAAATTTAATTTAATTTAAAACAAAATAAGGTAGTTTTTTTATTGATGACTCGTATAATCACCATCTCTTAGTAGAAAATTGAATACAATAACGACATGATGAAACAAATGAAAATAAAAAAAAAAAAGAGTAAATATGTGAGAAATGACTTAAAGTATAGTATATTAAGTCTACTCAAAGGATTGATTTGTTAGTCCATATATCATATATTCATAACAGATGTATGACAATGAATTCTCATTGTATGTTGGTTACATGAATTATTAAATGAGTAGGAGAACAAATATAATTCCAATCAAATAACCTATTATGTGTAAATGGGAGATTATATAAATATTTAAATACCCCTTATGAGATTAGTTCTTATGCATACTAGTTTAAAAGCCAAGTCTTTACAATTTCAAATTGAAAGATTGTGATACTTTGATTTCCATATGAAAGCATGTAAACTCAAAGACAACGTAAGATAACTATTAAATTTTTAAATAGAGAGATTGGATTTAAAAGGACTCTGTTAGAAGTATTCTTCAACCTATGAAAATTTGAAATAATTTGTTTGAGTGTGATCGTGGGCATATACGAAAGGTCCTATGATAATATATAAAGTTTTTCTATCATCTTTTGTGCTTGAAGATGGGAACTGAGATGTTCGCTTTGTTATTAACTTTGTGTTTTTGGTAAAGGTTGAAGCCTGGAGGTGAAGACCATGTTCAATAGATTGAAGCTGATTTGAAGTAAAAGTTTGAGACGGTAGGTTGGCTACCTGGTTTTATTCTCTTCCACCTCGTGATTGCTAATTCAAAGGCATGCAAGGAAGGGAACGTAATTCAGATGTTTGAGGTTCAGTGAATGTTTTGAAGTGGTTATTTGAATATTCCGAGAATATTGTATTGGTAATAAACTTTTGTCTTGCTTTGTATTTTTGGTTTATTCATGATTGTTTGTTTTCTTCCAGTAACATATAGACTTGAGGGAATATTCAGAATAACACCGTTGATATTTTATTTCTATGAAGACCTTTCTCAAAGTAAAATTTTTTGGCTATTTTCTGTTCTTGATATTACGTGCAAATTTCTTTGGTCATTCAGCTATGTGGAATTGATGCAACATCTGGGGCGATTGTTTTGGCTTCCCATGCTTCTGCGGGAAATCTTGTCCTCCTTGATCTCTGTGTCGCACCTACTAAGTACATTTATATTGTTCATGCAACTGGTTTGTTATTTGTTCACCTATACCAGCGTTGCTTCAAAAAGTTTCACTCCCATGAGCAATCTGACAAACTTCTTCATGTTGTATTCTATTTCATTACATCAACTTACACAACTTGGCTTTAATATCAATTTTCTCATGTTGGTTCCTGACTTCAGTGTAGCGAACTACGGGCTTTGCATGCCAATTTGTTCTATCCATCTCACTGTCTATTTAATCACTTGCTAAATGCTCTGTTATATATTTTTGTCTTTAGGTGATAAATTTTAATGATGCTGGACTTACTTAGTAATGCGAGATGTGAAACTGCTGTTGATGTTTCAAGGCATCGACTGGCTGCTTGTAAAAACATTGCTGCAGAAATATGCACTAGGTGGTAGGTGTCCTTTCTTTGAAGTTGATGGAACAAAATTTTCCATTATTCCTGTCAGGGTTCATTGGAGTGCTAGATCATGTAAGATCTTGGAAACAGTTATATGTTTATGTTTTATTGGTTTCAGACGCGATTCCACTTATTCTGCTTATCCTCTGAGGATCTGTCCTTAATTTATTACCTATTTCTTATTTGTTTCTTTCGTTCTAGTACGAAAACAGGTGAACATACATCGGCGGAAGGGAAAGACATATCTAAGGAGTGGACTTCTAGGAGATCTTGGAAAGTAAGGAAAAAGACAGGTAGAGCAAGGAAACTTGGTTTTTAAGTAGTGGTTGCAGAAAGTGATAATCATGAATTGATTTTCTATGGGCGTGTGGTTCTGGGGTAGTAGGGTTGAACACAATAAGTTGTGATAGTGAAGTTCCAACTCGTGGCTATGGTAAGTTGATGTTATACGTAGCTCAAATTTCTTCCTTTTTGCCTGCCCAAAAGAGCTGTATTTCCGTTTGTGCCAATACGGTTCCACATTTGACGGTAAAATTCTAACAGAAGTAACTAGTTTGTATTCTATTCAGGTTCTGGTGAATGCAGAGTATACTCACGATGAGTCAACTAGAGTTCAACAGTTTGAGCATTGGGGATGGGAAACCCTTCGTCAACGCATATTGTATACAGAAAGGACTGATGACGACTCTGCAGGTAATTCAATACAAAGCTATATTCTTGAATCTCATCTAGAGGCTGACACCTTATCTATGTTTTGTCTTTTAGAGTATGATTAAAAGCCTGGCAATTTGATCTTCTTGTTAGGAAGGTATACAATTTCACCGTTTTTGAGAAGTATCCCTTTTCTCCCATTAACGCAGGTATCTTTTTATTCTATTTTATTTTACACCCAAGTTGTTGTGCTTCGATCCCCTGACATAAAAAACTAGTAAGTTTTTTTTGCAGCAAAGATGACAAAATTAGACATTTAAATTATTATCAATTTGTAAAAGGTGAATTATGTCAATAAATCCATTGTCACATTTGGACCTATGATCTTTAGTAGCATTTGATTGCAATTGGTCACATATAAAATTAAATCAAATTAATCTATCTTTCATACACAATTTAATAATTTAATTCGAGACTAACATTCGGGTAATTCAAAGCCAAGAACAAGTCATTGATACTCATGTTTTCTTTTGTAATTTTGTAGTTGTCAAAGAGAAAAATTAAAAAATTATATGTTAACCTTATATTTACATTATCATCTTTTTCTCGAATATCAATAATTTTTT
The DNA here is from genome assembly GCA_028565735.1 of Pinacopodium congolense. Classification (NCBI taxonomy): domain Eukaryota; kingdom Viridiplantae; phylum Streptophyta; class Magnoliopsida; order Malpighiales; family Erythroxylaceae; genus Pinacopodium; species Pinacopodium congolense. The sequence goes on along the minus strand of JAOXYD010000136.1, from coordinate 7,154,378 downwards.
AATTTGTTAAAGTCAACAATTCGGTTATATATCAAGCTTCGTTTTTTTTTTAATTTTCTTGGTGAATTCAACTGAAATTTTCTTTAAATAGTTTAGTTTAAAAAAGAAAATTAAAACTTGGTATTAGGTTATTTTAGATGAGTGGACACAAGTTTAGCTATGCATACATATATTATTCAATCTTTTTTTGTTCTACTTGTAACAAAAATTTGGGTTTAATTTATATATTCTAATGCAATGCAATGCAAATCTTCCAACTTTCATCATGATTAATTCTGGAAATACAAAACCAATCTTCAAAATCTTGCTCATGAAATATCTGAATATATTTATAGAAGGATAGGAAAAAAAGGGCCGATAGAAGGTGACAAGAGAGCCTGTGGTCCGTGCTTTCCATTAGTAAAATGATTAAAGATGTAAAAAGTTTCTATCGATCTATTTTATTTTTTTAGAATAGTTTAAATATATATAGCGTAGGCTTGATCTTAGAAAAAAAAATCTAATAAAGTATTACAATTGAAAAGAAAATTCATTTTTTTGAGACATCGTCAATTTTATTAAAAAGACCAAACCACCAAAATAGTAACTTAAGATCAAGGAAAAAACTCTTAAATTTGAGGTACTTT
>JAOXYD010000136.1:7122945-7146706 GCA_028565735.1 Pinacopodium congolense | reverse complement strand
ATATTATTAATAATTAAAATATTATTATTTTTTGTTTACTATAAAATATTATATAAAATTTAAATTTAAATTATTAATGTTTTATTTATATAATCTTTATAAATATTAAAGATTTTACTAATGTAAATCTAAAATTTTTTGTTTGACTATAACATGTTATTGAAATAATTATATTGAAATTATTAATATTTTTTTTAATAATATTTATATTAATTAAATATTTTCCTCTTGCATTTGAATATTTATGGTCTAATATAACATGTTATGAAAAAAATTAAATTTCAACTATTAATATTTTATTATATAATCTTTATAATTATTATATATTTTATTAATGTAAATCTGAAAAATTTTGGTCTAGTATAAAATAATATTAAATATCTTATATAATTTTTAACATAATTTAAAAGGTAGTAATACACATAATATCACAATAAAAAAAGCAACTAAAAACAAAAACATGAAATAATAATACAAAATAGAATACAATAATCAATAATCAATAAAAAATTATTAAAAAATTAAAAACAAAATTGATACCAAATGAGCACTAAACTATCACTACAAAAACATAAAGTTTTATAACATCTATTATTTAAAGACTATTAAATTTCAGGAGTTCATCCCATGCAATAGTACGGGATTCGCATGAAATTTTTATTAAATAAAAAACGTGTTACGAGGTTTATACTGGACAGAAATTAAAGTCAGGATATTTTTAAAACATTTTTTTTAAATTGAACCTTTTAAATTTGAGTTTAATGTTAGGTTATTTGTTTTTTAAACAAAATTTAATAATACAAATCGCCCTTCCATAACGTCATGTCGTCGTGGAAATGACGGCCAAAATTATGCCTAACCCAACGACCAAAGGAAACAGCCAGCCAAATCAGAAACCCAATGGAAGCCAAAGCATCGTCTCTTAGATGGGGAATTCTACGTCGTGCGATTCTTCGACGTTGCTCACCCAAAAATTATGGTACTTTTCTTCGTCATTCACTTTTGAATCTGGTTTAGTTATAAAAAAACGTTAAATCCCTATTATTCATTCATGCCTAGATGAGCATCCCACTTCAAGTGCCATGAAACGCATCTCCAGGAAGGCGAGTCAAGGATTCAACCTCATTCCCAGCCACCCAGTTGATGACAAAGAAGACTCAAATAGTAAAGATTCATGTATTTGCTACACATTGCCGGTTCCTGGTGACCCAAAACTTTTCCTAGCGTGAGAGCGCTTTTTCTTGTGTTTAGATTTGGCCCTAAATTTTCCATACGGCATTTCTTCAAACACATTTCTAGTCGATGCAGTGTGATTCCGTGGTCAAGTTTCTTTCTTTCTTTCTTGTGTAAGCAATAGTGAAAATCGTTAGAAATAGTTTGGTGATTTGTTGTAAGCTTCCTTCCGTTGATTCTTTGTGGGTCTCATTTGAAGTTGGTAGGAGTTTTAAGCTGTAACAGTTGTTGGCTGTATATGTGATCCTTGTTATGTGAAAGCAGCTTACAATGTGTTGCAGATGGAACAATTATTAAAATGTCGTTGCATTTTATGGTAATGGCAGTTGGAAAAAAATTGAAGTTGGTGTGTTTTGGAATTTATGTGCAGCCAAAGAGCGGACAATGTTGCTGACCTCAGTGATTTTGAGAATTCTAATAGGTACAATGTGGATAACACTGGACTAGTGTGTAAGTTATCTTGGCCATTTTGAACTTCCGAACCACTCAATATTTGTGAGCAGTCATTTTTAGGCATTATCATATGATTACTTATTGCACTCCTAATAATTTTTTTGTTTTAAATAATGGACTTATACTTGGATGGTTTAGAATGATATGGTGATAGTGGAGCAACAATACTCATTTCCTTCAGAGAATATAAGAAGTAATTATATTGTTTCTGTTTTAAGACTGAATTTCCTTTGTTTTTTAGGTAATTGGCCATCAGAAGAAGTCCTGGCTTATTTCTGCTTGTCACATGCAGCCATGTTCAGGTATATTGTACAATTCCATTATTTGCTTTTGCGGTATTCCTTTAACTCAAAGAAAATCAAAAGAACAGATTTCTTGTATATGTATACCTACATTGAATCTGATCTCTTCTATATGCTTATTTGAGTATCCTTTTGTCGAATCTTTAGGTCTAAAAGAGTTATCGAACTTGGATCAGGCTATGGCTTAGCTGGACTAGTTGTTGCTGCCACAACTGAAGCGTTAGAAGTCGTAATTTCAGATGGAAATCCTCAAGTAGTTGATTGTATCCTTCTGATACTCATTCTTAGTTGTCAATACATACTTGATCTTTGTTCTTGGACATGAATGTTAGTACGAGTTGAATGCTTAAATTAGGAAATAATTTATGAGGACCACTATCAATCAGTAAAGGACAAAATATTGTAGTTTGTGCAGTTTATTTCCAATTTTGCAGCCCATGGAATACTAGGGTCAATCATGCCAATTAGGCATTAATTATTTCCCATTTCTTGTTGGTTTTTGTATTATGATGCAACTTTTGGTCACTTTTTGTTGGATAATATGGTAGTCATTTTATTTAGAATCATAGTAGGCATCCTTAGCATCCAGATATTCAGCGAAACATAGACATCAATTCTGGTGTGTTTGGCAGAACCAAGGTGAAGAGTATGGCTCTGCATTGGGAACAGGATAGTTCAAGAATATCTGACACTTTTGATGTCATTATTGCCAGTGATTGGTTAGTTATGTTTCTTTTACTTTGACTTTTACACGTCTGTCGTGCCCAATCTTAATGCAGAAAATAAACTTCTTAATGATAAGTCTCTTATTACTAGATAAAATTTGGCTTCGGCAGGCCACTTGTACTACTATGATATTCATAATAGATCTGATTCTTGTATAAATCCTTTTATTTCTAAGGTTGATAACCTTCATTCGATTATTTTTCCATTATCTGTTAATTTTTTTATATTTGACATTTGAAAGTTTTTCTTCGTCTCTGTTTTCCACTGTACCAAAAAATTTTCTTTGCATATCTCCAATTCTTTTTTTTTTTTTTTCTGTTTTGTCTGATTTTCTTCAACCCAGAAAAAGTTCACGAACATGAAAATTTTGCAGAGATCTTCGAACATGCAAATTCACATCTGCTTTCTCCTCTTAATACTGAATTAGCCTATCCATTTCCCAGTAACTTCATATTTGATTTTGACAGCACATTTTTTAAGGAGTTCCACAAAGGCCTTGCTCGTACTCTCAAACTCTTGTTAACAGACGCTGGCCCGTCAGAAGCAATATTCTTCAGCCCCAAAAGAGGTGACTCATTGGACAAGTTTTTAGAGACGATTCAGGAATATGGCTTCCATTGTTCTATAACAGAGAACTATGATGCTGATGTTTGGAGACTTCATCAAGTTTTTATGAATGTCAATGAGTTCTGGCCTGCCTATGATAAAGATCACTGCTATCCTCTGTTGGTTAGAATTTCATTGTGAGGGCTTTGTTAATTATGTTTTAGACATGGGCATTACCTGGTTATAGGCTGTTTCTTACATGACAGAGAGATGAGTGATGCACTTTGTTATTGTTATGCATAGCAAGACTCATGTAGAAACGAAGTGTAGCCTGTATCCATCACTACATGTAAAAACTGGCCTAATCCCCTGATGGGTTCCTTAAGAGACTTTTGGTTGTGCATTCCCCACCACTACATTATGTATGGCTGACCGGCTGATGATTTGCCAAATGAAAAGGAAAGACCTAGATGCTCTTTCCCATTGATTATTATTTATTGTTATTTCTTTTTGAACTTATTACTTCAGTAGGTGAGTGCATCGAGCTTTTGACACGATTCCTTATCATCTTCTGAGCATCAAAGTCACATAAAAAAGCATTTAGATTTGACCGTCCATTGGTGAACAACGACCCTGTACCTAAAGGATGACTAAGGACAAGTCAAAAGCTAGTGGATGCGGTGTAGATCAAATAAACTTACATATTTTGTTGGCCAAGCGCAAATTTTGCTACGCGCTTTTACAATGTTTCAGCAATGAACATGCAATGTCTGTGAACTCGACAATGAGCATGAGTTGGCTTACAGTCTTAGCTACTACGAAAGTAAAACCATGATCTGGCTGAATTTTGCATCTATGTACATTCTGGTACTAGGTTAAGAATTTGTATCTCGCAGATTCATCGCAAGTCTCTGAAAAGGCAATCTTGATTGACGAGGGTTGTTCTCTAATGCTCTTAAATTACATGACTGGTCAAGGGAAGAAAAAAGCCTTTGGAAGCACCCTGTGAACAAGAATAATGGTAGATTAGATGGTTTAAGTAGTTGAGGTATACAAAAATTACTGTAAATACTAAATATTGCATGAGTAACGGAGAAGAGGAGGCACTTGATTTTTATTTTTAGTTTTAGTTTTCTGTTTTTCTAAACACAATAAAAAATATATATTAATACAGCACAAAAATCGATAAAGAAAATGTACTAATCAATATAAAAATACAAAAATTATAACAAACAATTCAACTAAACATCCATATAATTAATTAAAGTTGTGCTTTTTTAATATGTGTGTCCTTTCTCTGCTCCTGTGTTTAGACTATTTGACAGGGAAGTTTGGATAACAATATTCTTATGGATACCATTCATTTCTAAACTTGTGTTAATAATGAATCATTCATTACAAAGCTTTTACGATGTGGTGAGGTTGGGAAAAGTTTGAAGAGGAAAAAGCATAGAAAATGAAATGGACTACAATCCTCCTTTGTGTCCATAGGTGAAAAGGTAGGCTTTTTGTTTCCTTCTTAATGGTATAGAAGGCCTATGGTTTTCCACCACACAAACTTGGTTTAAGCATCTCGGTGCTATCTTGTCCTCCAACCTGCCAACCATTTCTCTGAGGCGGCAATTTGGATTATTACCTATCTTGGCTTCTTCAGCCTTTTTTGTTTTTATTTCCTTCTCTAAATAACATCAATAGGCCCATCTAAATTGCAAAAGCATCAGAAATTTTAGCGTTGGGATTTGATAGATTTAACAAATCCCATTTCTTTAATCCATTCATCCACTAATAGATTAACAAATCTCATTTCTCGAGTCCAATCATCCACCAACTCTCCTTTTAGCTACGTCCATACTGGAAATTGACTCACAGGCCATGATGGAGCTCTTTCTTCCAATAAAGCCTTTAATCCCAGGTTTTTTGGTAATAACTGTTTTACTTGCAGTTGAAAATGGAATCAAGTTTTTTAATCTTTCCTAGTTCTATTACGGCTTCTTGTTAAGGGGAATGATTTCCTGGCAGATCCAGTAATGGTTCTTGGCTAGTGCTAAAAAAAAGATTTGAACTATGGGCACCCAGTTAGATTTTGTAATGAAATAATTCAAGAAAATGGATGTTGGGGTCGTGTTAGTGGCGAACTACCCAGCCACCATGAGACAGCACAGAACTTCTGACAGAGACAATGGTCGGTCAATGTTCATCCCACGTAAACCAGGGTGACAAGACAGGTATCATTCCTGTTATGAGTTAGGTTCTTACTGGTTCTCACAGATTTTTCCTGTTTGTCTAAAATATAAAAGACCTAAAAAGATGATCTTAGAACTAATTGATCTGCTTTTGGAGATAAATTATAGATAGGTATGATTGATCTCAGATTCAATGTCTAAGGACCACTGTCGTTTACTGAGACATCTAAAGCAGGGTGAAATATCTGTGAACAGTTTCCTGACATGATATTACCACAGGCCAACCTGTTAGGAAAGCGAAGGTGAAGTGGCTTAAACAAGATAGCAACCACAAATTTGCCGTCAGTTAATTACAAAAGCAGAAGCGCGTCTTTAAAAGATTCCCCTGACAATGTTGTAAAACCTTATTTCAGTCTGCTACGCTATAACTGACGATTCAATATGATTGAACTTAGTAAAGCTAATTGCGGCGACTGCATGTAAGAAATTCCATAAAAGGTTATTCCATCTTGTAACTTGCTATTTAATTGTCTGTGATTTAAAAAAATTATAGATTTATTTTTTAAACACTAAAGTCTTAATTCAAGTAAAATTAATTTTTAAAATATTGTTAAACGTTAGACTTTTTTGAAATTTTATAATATTATTTAAATTAATTTGTTATTTAATTTTGAGTTGTTAATTTGTTAAATGATTTATTATAACACTTAATTTATAAATTATTATTTTCATTTAAAGATTTATTAAACAAGAATTTAAAAAACAGCAGCTGGAATTCTCCGAATTAAAACAAAAAGTGGAGCAAATGAAAATTGTTTATATCATTTTGGTTTCTGCACCAGACATACTGCATTTTTTGCCATTTTCAGCGTAAACAAAAAGGTTTAAAGAAAAAAAAAAAAGGGAAATGCGAAGTCTGTTGTCCCAAAGCAAGTAAATTGCCAGGCTTGGGATTCCCGCAAAGTGGGCAGCCAGATCAACTACTTTGCAACACCTGTCAAAAGCATGCACTTTTCCCCTCCTAAAATTGCAATTAGATTAGATTTCCCCTCAACTTTCTTGCTTCAACTTTGAAGCTACAGTACCATAGAAAATGCAAAGATTGAAAGACAAAGAGGGAATAACATTTTATTCCTATATGGATTTACAAATTACATATCAATATCATGCGTTCCACCATTAAACACTAGCATTTCGAATATAGAGCCTTGAACTCTACCAACTTCTGTAACTGATCACCATTTTATAATCTTCTGCTTGAAGTTGATGGATAGAGCTGATTGGAGGTCACCACAAGTGAATTTTGTAACAAAGAATGATCGGAGAAACGACTAGAGAAAATCCATATTGAAAAATCCAAGAAGTGTGGGTTCTTGTTGAATCTCCAATGGCTAAACTTGCCAGCCATGAACTTGGCAGTGTAGCTTGTTGCACTGTCCCTGGCTCATCGTTGCCTAACTCAGTCCCTCCAATTGCTGGTCCTGTACCTGAGCCTCCAGTTGATATTCCTGGATCCGTTGTCTTTGGAGTAGAATCTCTTGAAGATTTTAAACTGCACATAAACAAAACCCACATCAAAACGTCAAACGACACATCCAACAATTCTAACCAACAGCCTTAAAAAATCCCAGAAACAGGATCGAACAAGTTAGAACTTTCACTTTCCAAGTTTTCAGGTAGTTTACCTTGGCGCATTGGGACAGAATGTGATGGTATAATCAGCAGAAGTACACGTAAAAGTACTTGTAGCATCATCGTACGCGTAGCTATAAGATTTTGGACACGCACTCTTAAACACCTCCGAGTACATAGAAGGTTTACAAGCAGCAGGCGAGTTATACGAACCTCTGCAACAATACTCGGGTCTCCCAAACGCTTCACAGGCGCTCCGGCAAGCCGACCCACCGTTGACCCTCAACTCCGATGGGCACTTTCGGTTTAGGTCCGTCAAGCATCCGGTGGTCGAACAGTCCCCGGAACCACCACTAGCCTCCACAATCATGGCCAAATTATAGCCATCAACGAGACTAACGTCGTAGAAATCTTGAGAGCCGGAGCCGAGAGTAAATTCGGCCAAGGTGGCCGGAGGAGTGGCGCCAGCGCCGTTGCATTCCACTTGGTCTGAGCCACAGTCGCCGGTGGCACAAGAACCATGGCCGGCGTCATCGAAGTTGCAACCGGTTCGACCCCAGAATCTACCGGACCAACCGGTTGGTGCTTGAAAGGAGCGAGAAGTGCCTTTCGCGAGCTCAAAGCCTGTACTTTGTAGTTTGGGACTCCCAAGAATTCCTGGCCAAACAGTGAAATCGCATTTGTTGACAAACGTGAATGTGGCACTTGAAACACCTGCGATAAAAGGTCCAAAAACCATCAATGAAGTTCATTTTCTCATAATTCACAATTCCAGAAAAAAGCTGAAACTTTTTCCTTTAATACACCTTTCAAAAGCAAGAAAACGGTGAAGCTGAGGATAGTAGTAGAAAAATGACGGTGGCGGTGGAAGTAGGATAAGAAATCCATGCGTAATTTCTGTCTGTTTCCGATGCAAAGACTTCAAAATTCGAAGAATTTCAAGAATGGAAAGGATTGCTTTTGATTGGGTTACAATGATTATCGAGTTTCAACAAGTGGGACAAAGAAGATTACTGGTAAAGGTGGTACATTTATTGATATTAGGCATGGAAGAATAACAGAGTCCAATATAGAGACTTTAGCCGTGGGAAATGGAAGGGAGAAAGAGAAGTACAAGAGTTCTTGGGAAAAAGCCAGATGCATAAAACAACAACTCACTCGCTAACTTCTAATCTCAATCTCTTGTCAAAAAGAGAGGTGTGGAGATAAGTGAGGGAAGGTAAGTGAGTGGTGGTGGAGAATCTCAATCATAAGCTGCGCAGTGTGCCACTCTCTATTTTATAAAGAAAATACAAACTAAGGGGAAGCATATGGAAACAGACCGCCCCATTAGGGTCAGCAAGAGGAATTCTTTTTCCCGTCCCTTCACCAATCAGAGTTTTTTAGTTTTGCTCTTGAGAAATGAATGAACCATTTTCTACCTAATTGCTTAGAAAATTTTTTTAACTATGAAATGAGTCTTAGGTGAAGGATTTAGGAATATAAACTTCTTCTGAATAAAAGAAAAAGAAACTAATATCCTGTGTTGATAGGGGTTAGGTAGGAGCTGCCCTCATTGGCAATGCGTCAGAAGTACCTTAAAACTTTCTTTTGTACGTCATGGAAAGAATCAAGTGCTTTGTAAGGGTGTTCTTCTAGCTCAAACATACCGGGGAGGGCATCCCAAAGGCCGAAGCGACAGCGTTTTGTACCTGTACCAATATTCTTATGCGAATTTTTTTATGTCATTTCTTTTCTTCTTCTTTGCTTGTCTGCTCCTGTAGTGCCTAATAATGGCTTGTTTGTGAAGAAAGAAAAAGTAAGGGAAAAGCAACGCATCAAGAAAAATTTTCTGGTCATTGGAAAAGGTAATGGAAATCGACATTAAGTTTTACTTTACGGACTCTCCAAAATTCTTTTGTTCTAAAACTCGCATTGGAAAGAACAGGGAAAGGGATTACTCTCAATGCATTTCATCTCTTTTCTGCATTTTATTTTTGTTGGAATTTCATCTTAAACCATCATATTACAAGATGGAGAGACTTTTACTAAACGTATTTTTATTTAAGAAAGTAGCTAAACTTCATAAATAATTTCGTTAATTAAAAAAAGATTTGATTAGGGATCCCTTCTAATATAAAGGGAGGTATTTTTGTAAAATACACCCCCTCCGAAACTGGACTCCATAAAATTTTCCCTAAAAACAAAAGCACATCTTTCTTGAATTTAGGAACATAAAAACCCTAACAACGAAGGGAATCTATGAGAAATGTAAAGGGAACAAACAAGCACGTGGCAGTGGGAGCCACGTGGGAATTAATGTGGGTCACCACATGGGATGTACGTGGCAAGTGTCGAGGCCCACAGTGCCTCTTTTTCAACGAAGCCAAGGACCGATGTGCGCAGATCGTCTCTCCTCTGTACCACTGTCGGTGACTCAGTACCGGAGTCAGACAACCGACTCACGGCGACGTATTGCTCTGAGAACGCCTGACCCCAGCACCAGCAACCCAATAACGTTGCCTCCAAGCGGAGGCAAATCACGTTGCCAAACCATCTAAATATGATTAAATCTGTTGCTTTTTTTAAAATAAAAAAATTCAATTTCACGGAAAGAATGCGAAGCCAGAATCATTTCTCTATTGCGTAATCATCCGAGTTATAGGGCCGTTTTGCATACGGTGTTTCGTTGTGATTAAAGTTGGTACAAGCTTTGAAACTGCAGAGGTCCTGATAGTCTTCGTCACGAAACTACAGAAATGATCACTAGATGGAATGTTGAATTAAACGCCGTGAAATGATCACATTATTAGACAGGACGACTAATTATAATAATGCTGTTTTCGAAAGGGAATCTACGTCCAATTCTGAGCTGTTTCAGACAAGAAAATAAAAGGGAAGGGAAAAAATAAAGAGCTGAAAAGGAGTAAAACAGGAACAGCAAGAACAAGTTGTTGGGATATGCTGTTTTAATAAGAACGTGTCAAGGCAGATGCAAATAAGAATATAAATTTTAACAAAATTTGAAATCTATTTTGTCTTATATTTTCGTAAATAGAGCAGTTTTGATTTCTTTATTCTATATTAAATAATAACATACATCAAATTTTATAAAAAATTAAATTTATATAGTACATTATATAATTATCTTTGTCATCTACAAACTATAATAATTTTTAAAAATTCGTCTATAACGATGTTGTTCAATACAACCGTTGATCTTTTGTCTGCGATTTGGAATATAATGGCAGTTCACATAGATATCAACTGCAATATTGAATCCCATCGTGAATCTTCTGTCTGCAAAACTGTATCATATCGCGGATCGTTGTCCTTACATCCTTAACTTATCTCATCGTATCTCGACAAAAAATCGGGAAAATGTCCGAGGTGGCTGATGCTGGAGTGGACTGGTATATATGAGCCGAAAGAAGGGAGTCAATGCAATGTCGACGTCAATTTTTTTTTAAAGAAAAGATGACTATAGAAGTTGACCTTTGTAAAGGGACAATGGACAGAAGAAGTAACGGAAACAACCATGTGAATTCCATATAGGATTTCCATCATATCATTTCTTCTTTCCCCAGGAAATGGGGACTATAAACTCCCCTCCTCTTTTTGTTTCTTTGATCTTGTCAACAGTACTTACGAGGAAAGATCCTTTTGAACTATGAACGTGATTTGCAGTTTTTGAGACCAGCAATCCCACATGGGGTGGTGATGTCTGAACTGCACCATAAGCTGCAAAATGTCCCAATTTCGTTGCCAGAACTTTAACAAGTGATACATAAAGTCATAGCCGTAATTGCACTTCTCCAACTTCCACTTACTGTTCTTTGGCAGTTTTAACTCTTTCTTTTACGTATGGAAGCCCCCCTTTTCACTTTATCTGCGAGCTCCAATGATATGCAACTGAAATTCGATCATTTAGGACCACAAGATCCTTGTAATGGATTCTGATGTTGGATAACCTCCTCTTTCCAAATTTTGCACTAATTCACTCGGCTTTCGAGCTTAAATTTGGAGACTCTTGTGCCAAAATCTTATCCACAATCAATTACTAAAAGCTCAGTTAGAGATGTGAAAGAAGGTTCCCGCCTGCTAGATTCCGAAGTGATGACGGTGAAAAGCAATGCCGACCTGTAAAATATGAGAGCGACATTGTAGCAACCCGTGACAATGTAACCTGTCACTTTAATAAGCAGCAATCTAAATTAAGCATAAAGCCAACTTCATTAACAGAACCAACAAAGCAAACCAATTTCAAATCTTTTTATTCGTTAATTTTTCCTGCTTTATGTAGAAATCCTTTGTTGCTGGAGTTCCTTCTGAGTCTTGATACCATGGAATTTATCTCATTAGTAAATTATACATGTGTAACCATGCCAGTTGCTTTCTTTATGCCAAGTATGATAACTAGAAGAAATGATCAGAACTGTTATTGCCAATGATTTACTTCATATGGATATAAGAAGACTGATTTCTTTTCCTTCTCAATTCCAACCATCAACATCTTTGAGGCCCCAAATGGATGCTCTGTGTATCGTGTGAAGGGTATTCAGATCAATTTTAACTTTTTTTCCCCTCGGAATCATCCTCCTTTTTCCCACTTTTATTTCTCTGCAACCTAGCGTTCTTTATTAAAGTTGTGCCATCCCACTACAGAGATTTTGATACTAAAATCATTCTTTCTCTGAAAAGGGGGTTGGAAATTGGAATCCTTCGTTTCTCAATCTTTTCGTTTTGGTAACCTGTTTCCAAAACCAAAAGGCTTGTAGCATTGTTATGTGAATAATGATGTCAATTATTACAACAAAGAAGGAAGAATTGCAAGAGTTCTATGTAAGAACTTGCTTGATGGACATTAGACAAATGATATAGAAAGGAGGTCAAAGGATTGAATTAATATCCGGATACAAACATGGAGGGACAATGTGGCCTTGAGTTGCTTTAGTTTTTGGCCTCTATCAAGATATGCTTGTAGAAAGTGACTTTTATCTGCTTTGCTTGAATTCTTGTTGGAGCATGTCCTGACTAGATCATCAAATTTAACGTTAGCTTCACTTTCCCAAAACCAAGGGTATAGTTTTGGTTTCCTCTTTTGGTTTCTTATTTTTTTTATACATAAAAATTGAAAAAAATAATACAAAAATTTAAAAAAACACATTAATACATTATAAAAATTATAAAAAAACAGTACAAAAAAAACTTATAGGAAGCTATAAGTGATGAGTTGGAGATAGTTAGAAAATAAAGTTAGTTAGCAGTTAATTATAAGCTAACAAAAAGTATCTGGGCGGGAAAATTAAATTTCATTGTATCAATCAATTGATATATATTATATGATGTTTTTGAACAGATTATAAATATACAGAAAATACAGAAATTCTTCTAGTCTTCTCTAGTTCTATCTTCTTCTTTTTCTCTTCCCAACCTTATTTTCTTTCTTGCTTCTTCTCAGTGCATTCCACACATCATTGGTATCAAAGCTCTATTCTAGCCATGGCTATCACAAGCAAGAAACAAGAGCTAAAGGAGCTAGATAACATGATTTGCGACACTAATGAGAAGTATGGGCGAGCGATTCAAGAGATCAAGGAAAAACAACAAGGCACTGGAGGAAATTAAGATGTTAGTGGCTGGAATTGCCCTACAAACAACATAAGTTGCCAATCAAACTCAGCAAGCTCCTAATAATGGTCGAGGAATTCTGGGGGTAGGGGTAGCACAGGTAGCACAAATAGTAGCAGAACTGACCACCATTACGGCCATTACACCAAGTTGGAGTTCCCTAAGTTTAATAGGCAAGGCCTGACTGAATAGATGTATAAGGCCGAACAATTCTTCAAAGTGGATCAAACTATGGAAGTTTTAAAGGTTAAACTGGCTGCTATTCATTTGGAGGGGAAGGCTCTCAACTGGTACAAGTCATTCCTCAAAACCAAGGATGGAAATATTATAGTTCTATGGGAGGAATTCACAGAATGCTTGGCAACTTAGTTTGCGAAACAGGTATTCTTTGATCCTATCTCAGAATTAAAAAAATTGAATCAAGTAGGATATGTTCAAAGTTACCTAGAAGAATTTGACATTAAACTCAATAGAGATGATCTGAATGTAAGCCAAGCGATAAGCCATTTTCAGGGAGGGTTGAAAGAAGAAATCGAGATGTATGTCCGACTCTTCCAATCAAACTATTAGGATTGAAATATCTTATATTTTATTATAAGTTTCATTATGATTTCAATCCTATTTTGATATTTAAATACTCAATTTGTGTTCATTTTATGTTTATGTGTAGGTTTAAGGTTTAAACACAAATACATGTTAAAAAGAAAGAAGTTTGACACATTGTGGAGCAAAATTAAAGAAAAAGGACTCAAATAAAGTCAAAAGCCAAGGTTACATCAATTTTGGAAAAGAAAAAAAAGAAAAAAACCTTGGCAAAAATGTTTAGGAATTGACAAAGGAGAGGAAGCTTAAGCATGGAAGGAGTAAGCTTCCATAACTAGGAAATTCATGCTTCCCAAGGAAACCAAATGCAAGAAACCATTTTTGCAGGGAGAGAGTCAAACTTCAAAAGGAAAAAGACCAAGCTTCATGCTCCAGGTTCGATCAACCTTTAAGCTCCAGGACAAAACAATGGTCAACAATGGTCAAAAACAAGTCTTTTAAGGGCTTAAAACATGAAGAATAAATGAAGAGTGGGCTTCTTTTGACTAGTATCCCACTAACTTAACAAGAAATGACAAAAATTTCAAGCTTCACATACATCAAACAACAAAGCAAAATCAAGGCTTAAAAAGAGTGGAACAAAATGGCATCACTTAGGAACAAAGCGCCTAACCTTAGACATGAGACATATATATTCGGCAGGAGGCTAGAAGTTAGGGGTAGCTCCATTTTTTTTAGTTTTTAGGAGCCTTAGTCGTCCTTTCTCTTCTTCTTCTTAGTTTCTTAGTTTCCTTTATTTAGTTCTTAAGTTGTTTTCATGTTTTTGCTTGTATTTTCCATTTCTTTTGTTATTACTTTCTTTATTTCATATTTTAGTCTTTAAATATTAGTTTTTTTTGGTGTATTTTATTTAAATATTTGTAATGAACCTTAGTTATTATTATTTGTTAATAGAATGCTTTGTTTGTGTTAATATAAGTGCTTTATTTAATTCTTCAGCTTTTTGTTTGTTATTTTCTTGTGATTTATTTATTTTTTTAGCTTTTTATTTTAGTTATTTTATTATGTTATTAGTTTGTTTAATATATTTTAATTATTTTAGTTATTTTTAGCTAGTTTAGTCTTGGGTTAGAAGTTAATGATGGAATGTTAGCTTCATAATTGTGAGAATGGAAATATAATTGAATAGGTTTTGTGATTCAGGTTAGGATTGAATTGAGATTCCAAGAAAATGTCATGAATTAGGGATTATTACTTAGGATTACCTACCCTAAGTATGATTCTTAGTTCAATTGCTAGGATTGAGCCATGTAATACGTAATTATCCTTGGTGATTTCTACAAGTGACTATAGGTTAATTGGATTTGTTAGGATATTTAGCTTACTAGTCTAGGATTCCAATCCTCTAGGTTATATAGTCCAAGCTTTTGTGATCATGACTTAGGCTAACTATTCCATAGTTTGTTAAAGTTGTCGCGTCCTTAAATCTAGATAACTTATTCTAGGTTGCCTCGTGGTTAGGGGTAGGTTTTCTATCTATATGACCTATCTACAATTGGAGGAACCGAGGTTTGAGAGCTTATTTGAATCTATAGGCTAGCATCTTATACTAATCACAACTTATTGTTTCAAGGATTAATTATGAGTCTAGAATTCTAGATTTATCTTCCACTCAGCTTCATATTTGTCATTTATTTCTTATTTATTTGCTTATGTTCCTTTATTTGTCCTAGTGTTTAATTTTGATGTTTCAATATTCAAAGGTTTTCTTTTCTTTTCTTTTTTTCCTTTTTAGGTATTATTAGAATAACTTTAGCATATCCTAACTCCATTTGAGATCGACCTTGACTTACCTTAGTTACATAGTTAGATTAGTTAGGTAAATTTATTATTTAGAAGTTCGCGACAACTCATCATAAACACATTGTAATCTACGTATGCCTTGGCCAAGTTACAAGAGGCATTATGGTCGAAGAAAAGTTCTGGAGTTCTAGGTGAGTTGAGTAAGCCTTCATCCCTGACTATGTCACTAGCAACTTCTAACCTTCATTCACCCACATCTATCTCCAAAACTGACACTGCATTCCTATCTAGCATTGCCAATAGGACTAGCAATAATTATAAATAGATTAAGAATTTATCCGGTAAGGAATTGGATAAGAAAAGAAAAAAGGGATTGTGTTTTTTGTGTGATAACAAGTTTCTATTGGGCCATAGATGTAAGAAACATCAGCTTTACATGCTAATTGTAGAGGGTGATGATAGTGAGGAACCTGAACTAGAGGATGAATCTAGTGATGATTCACTAACAAGAGAAACATTCATACAACCTCAGTTGTCAATTCATGTCATGAATGGGGATTATAGTTATCAAACCATGCAAATTAAGGGTTCAGAAGGCAAGAGAATCCTATCTTTGTTAATAAATTTTGATAACACTCACAACTTCGTAGATAAAGAAGTGGCTAAGCAATTGGGGCATGTTTTAAAACCCATTAGTGAACTAAGGGTCATAATTGCCAATGGTAATGTCCTAACTTGTAAGGAGGTTTGTAAATCCTTCGAAGGGTTATGTAGGGATACCAATCTCAAGGCTGATTTCTTGATCATATCACTTGATAATTATGATATGGTCTTGGTAATTCATTGGTTGTCAACCTTGGGAGATATCATTTGGAATTTCCAAAAGCTGCATATGAAGGTTCAGCTAAAAGGTAAGGAATTTATGCTGCAATGGGACACTAACAACTAGCTCTAAATGGTGTATCAAGAGCAAATACAAAAGTTGTTGACAAAAAATCCTCAACAACTAGCTTTCAATCAGTGTTTTGCTCTCTCTTTGTAGGAATCCAGAACCAATGTATAGGTAGTAGAATTATGTTCACAAGTAACATCGGATGTAAGTGCAAAGATCTTAAAAGCCATTACAATTGTTATACAACAGTTTACAGAGGTATTCAGGGAGCTAAAAGGCTTACCTCCTTATAAGAGCTATGATCATATAATCAAGTTGAAGGAAGGAGTAGAACCGACTTGTATTCGACCTTATAGATATGGTCCCCTGCAGAAGAATGTGATTGAATAGATGACACAAAAGCTCTTGGACTCAGGAATCATTCAGGAAACTACCTCAACCTTCTCTTCTCCAGTAGTTTTATTTAAGAAGGATCATTCATGGAGGATGTGTATAGATGATAGAAGCCTAAATAATTTAACCATTAAAGCCAGATTCCATATACCTGTAACTGAGGAGCTGCTAAAAGAGCTACATAGGGCTATCATTTTCTTTAAGCTAGACTTGAGTTCTAGCTAACACCAAATATGAATGCATCTAGCTGGTGTATATAAGACAGCATTTTGAACTTATGTTGACCAATATGAGTTCTTAGTTATGCCATTTGGCTTAACTAACTCACCTTCTACATTCCAAAGCTTAATAAATGCAGTTTTTAAACCTTTCCTAAGGAAGTTTGTATTGTTTTTCTTTGATAACATCCTTATATATGGTGGCAGCTTAAGGGATCATGTTAATTATCTCACTCAAGCAGTTCAGGTGTTATTGAGTAATAGCTTGTTCCTAAAGATGAGTAAGTGTAGTTTCACAGTTAAAAGGGTAGAATATCTTGGCCACTTCATATTTGCAGAGGGTGTATCAACTAATCCTAAAAAAATACAAGGCATTCAAGAATGGTCAGCTCCTACTACTATTAAGTAGTTGAGAGGATTCTTGGGGTTAGCAGGTTATTACAAATGGTTCATCAGGAACTTTGCTCAGTTAAGTTAGTCCCTAAACCAGTTACTCAAAGGGAAGGTTATGTTCCAGTTGATTGCAACTGCCCAGTAAGCCTTTGAGATTCTCAAGAAAACTTTATCTTTTACTCCAAATTTAAGCTTACCAAACTTCAATCAAGAATTTATAGTGGAGACTGATGTTTTAGGTTTAGGAATTGGAGTTGTACTGACCTAAAATGCCCATCCAATGGCTTACATCAACAAGGTGTTATCTCCTAAACACCAAGCTTTACTAGTCTATGATAAAGAGCTATTTGCAATCTTGTTTGCAGTGAAAAAATGGGACCAATACTTAATGGGAAGATATTTTGTCATTAAAACTGACCACAAACCATTAAAGTTCCTTTTTAATCAGAAATTGACCACTCCAAGTTAGTTCACTTGGCTTTCAAAACTCATGGCTTATGATTATGAAATCTAATACAAACAAGGTAAAACAAACATGGTAACAAATGCTTTATCCAAACTACATTCAACAGATGTTACTCTTAATTCTCTTTCTAGCATTTCTATGGTGACAATTGAGGGCATTGAACACTCATTGCAGACAAACCCTCACATACAGTCAATCGTTTAGTTATTACAAGCAGGATATCTTGTCTCCCATTATGTATAAACATTTGACTAGCTAAGGTGGAAAGGAAAACTTGTAGGAAATGATGCTGCCCTTAAACAAAAGTTATTACAATGCTTCCATGGTAGTGCAGTTGGGGGATATTCAGGAATTCATGCCACCTAGCAAATGATCTCTTCCATTCTACATTGGAAATGCTTGTGGAAGGAGGTCAGGGAATTCATTAGAGCCTATGATATATGTTAACGATACAAACTAGAGAATGTGCCCTCTCCTAGTCTTTTACAATCTCTACCAATACCCAAAT
This sequence comes from Pinacopodium congolense, assembly GCA_028565735.1. NCBI lineage: Eukaryota > Viridiplantae > Streptophyta > Magnoliopsida > Malpighiales > Erythroxylaceae > Pinacopodium > Pinacopodium congolense. The sequence goes on along the minus strand of JAOXYD010000136.1, from coordinate 7,128,805 downwards.
TTATCTTCACAAATATCACCATGGATTTTTTTTAGGGACTACCACCATCTCGACATTATTCAGTAATTTTAGTAGTGATGGACAGGTTGACTAAATATAGCTATTTCATTCCTCTTTCTCATCCATACATAATTGTTAAGGTAGCTCAAGCATACCTTGACAATGTTTAAAAATTGCATAGTCTTCCATCTGTGATTGTTAGTGGTAGTGATCTAGTGTTCATAAGTAGATTCTAACAGGAGTTTTTCAAGATTTAGAGGGTTACACTTAAGCACTCTTCTGCATGCCATCCCCAAACTGATGGTCAAACGGAAGTTGTTAACAAACGCTTGAAAATATACCTACGTGGCTGGAGACTTACCAAAAACTAGGAGCATTATATTTCCTTGGTTGAATTTTGGTATAACACTCCCTTTTATGCTAGCCTTGTTCAAACACCATTTCAGGCCTTGTATGGAGTACCACCCCCACTTCACATTCCTTATTTCCCTAAGGATTCACCAGTGGAAACAGTTGATTTACTACTTTAGGATAGGAGGCAACAATCAAATTATTACATCACTGCCTAAAAAGAGCTCAACATCGAATGGCAACTCAAGCTAACAAACATAGGACTAAACGACACTTTGACATTAGTAACATGATGTATCTGAAACTACAACCCTATAGACAAAGCTCTATGGTAGCTCGAGAGGTACCTAAGCTAGTAGCCAAGTATTTCGGACCTTATAAAATCATTGACAAGATTGACTTTATTGCTTATAGCCTGAACTTGCCCACTTCTTCCATCCACCCGGTTGTGCATGTGTCCCAGCATAAAAAGGCTATCCATAAGGATCAATTGGTTGATGCCATTCCACTCTCTTCACTTCCTACATCCATGTGGAACCACTTACCATTTTAGATCGCAAGACTGTCAAGAGAGGCGATGAATAGCTACATAATGGTTAGTACAATGATCTAACTCTACTTTAGATGATGCCACTTGGGAGTTTGCTTCAGACATTCAGGCACACTATCCTAATTTCCTTGAGGACAAGGAAAAACGTTAAGGGGGAAGTTATGATAAGAAGCTATAGGTGCTGAGTTGGAGTTAGTTAGAACATAAAGTTAGCTAGTAGTTAGTTATAAGCTAGCAAAAAGTTTCTAAACCGAAAAATTGAATTTCATTATATCAACCAAATGATATACACTACATGATGTTTTTGAATAGACTATGAATATACAGAAAATACAGAAATTCTTCTACTCTTCTCTAGTTCTATCTTCTTATTCTTCTCTTGCCACCCTTATCTTCCTTCTTGCATCTTCTCGGTGCATTCTCCACATCAAAAACATACACAAACTAATATAAAAATACAAAAATTACAATTAATAACAATACCAAACTAGCACTTGAAGTGTTTGATTTCATTGCTTAGATCAACCCTTTAAATTATTTGTTGAGTTCATTTATATGCATGTAAACATTAACTCAAACATAGCCACTTAGTGAGAGAAAACATAAGGCTGTAAAATAAAAACCTGATCTTTATCATTAGAACTGAACTACAGGACTTGATATAGTTCTTATATTTGCCTCGCTCACCAAAACTTTAAGATTATTTGAGGGCATGGTTCTTAATTTGATGATGCTAATAACGACTTAAGTTAATTAAAGAGTACGAATTACATTAGTTACCAACCTGAATTTGAAAGTATGGGAATATCACTAGGCACCACTACAGTCTCCTACAATTTTTGTCTTGTGGCATTTCTTTTGACTACTAATACTAAATCACTGTTATGGTGGAAGAATAGCTTTCCACCTACCAATAAATGATAAGACTTTTTTTTACACTGTCGAAATTATCTATATATCCTTGGCTATTTACACGTTCTAATGTGAAAGATGTAAAAATAATCAACATTATTATTTTAAAAAGTCATTATTTCAAAATTTTATAATAAAATAAATTGAAAGAATGTCATTTATTTAAAGAAGTTATTAAATGTTATTTATTTAAATAAGTTATTTATTTTAAAAGTTTTATTTTTATAAAAAATTAAATCAGTTTAAATTCTTAATATTTTTTTATTATAACACCTATTTAAGGTTTATTTTTATTGAATAAAGGAAGTGAAAAAATAAAAATAAAAAAAACTAAAGAGCTCTAAAGAGAGTTTGTCAAAGACTACTATCTTTCTCTATCTTTATATAGTATAGGTAAATTTAGGAATCGAATGACCACGAGTAAGAGAAGAAGAAAGAACTTTCTTGTGACTCAACCTGTGACTAGATTTTATATATAAAAAAACCTATATTAACTTGATATCAAAACTATCTATCATAAATGTCTCAGAGAGCCTAGTTAATAAGCTAGAGGATTTTATAGAAACCATAACTGTGAAGCAGTAAGCACTAGAGGAAAAGATAGAGGAGCTCACATGCCATGTCCGTAAATCGAAGAAGGATCCAATAAAGGACAATACTAGTAGTTCTAATAGTGGAAAACGAAGGAGTCAAAACTATTTAGAGGAGAGAACAGATGGGAAGATCGGGGGTTAGTTGGTATCGTAGTATTCTAAACTTTAATTTTTGTCCTATGATAGGTCGGAGGACCCCCTGATATAGTTAAGGAAGTGTCAACGATTTTACGAGAATAAAAAAAAATTCGAAAGGGAAAAATACGGGATGTGTGACCTTTACTTGATTGTGGAAGTACAATTATAGTTTTATCAGTTAGAGTAGGAGGAGTTGAAATTAGATTTGACTTTAATGTCACTTTTCCTCCAATATCCCCCAAGGATGCATTTAGAGCGATTATAGTAATAGTAGATAATTTTGATATAGAGTTACATTAGATAGATGTTAAGACCCTTATTTTTAATAGAGTCTTTTGCGAAGAGTTCTATATGGAGCAATTAAAGGAGTTTCAAAATCTGGATAAGACTTATATGGTCTATAAATTAAAGAATCCATATATAGTTTAAAACAGATTTCTAGACAATGGTAATTAAAGTCAAATGAGAGCATTACCTCATTCAACTTCATGAAAAATAAGTTTGAAATAAACTACAAGATAAGGGGTAAGTAAGGTAATCTTTTTACTTTTATATGTGGATAATATCTTTGTTCACATCAAATGACTTGACCATACCACATGAAGTTAAGCAGTTTTTGGCAAAGCATTTTGATATGAAGAATCTTAGTAAGGTATCTTTTATCATGAGTATTTAAATTTACCAAGACAGACTTCAAAACTTATTAGGTCTCTTATAAGTAACATACATTGAGCGTGTTCTATCGAGATTTAATATGACTGATTGTAAACATGTTGCAATACTTATTTCTTACAGTGAAAGATTATTTTTGACTTAGTATCCAAAAAAAGAAATTGAGAGTGAGATCAAAAAGAATATTCCCTATTTTAATATAGTTAATAGCCTGATATATGCTAAGATATACACTATATCAAATATTACATTCATTGTTAGTCTGTTACTTAGGTATCTAGCAAATTTAGGTATAGATTACTAGAATGCAATCAAAAGAGTTTTGAGATAACTTAAAGGATTAAAGGATTATATATTGACATATATACGAGTTTACAATTTAGACCTTGTTGGTTATATAGATTCGAGATTTGCTATGCGTTTGAATGACAAAAAGTACACATTATGATACATATTCAAGTTAGTAAATAGTGTAGTGTCATGGAAGAGTGTCAAGCAAATACTAATAATTTCCTTGACTATGCATGCAGAGTTTATAGTATGTTATGAAACTCTTTCACAGCCAGTTTAGCTCAAAAAATTGATTTTTGAATTGTTTGTGGTTGATTCTATAGTTAGACTTATTCAGTTATACTGTGATAATTTTTTTATTATGTTATTTGATACCAACAATAAGAACATTATAAAGTCTAAATATTTAGAAGATAATTATTTAGCCTTAAAAAATCAATGCAAAAGGGTAATAGTATAATGGAGCATATTTTGACTTACTTGATCCATTAACCAAAGGACTCCGTCCAGTAACTTTTCAAAGACATGTATATAGTATGGGACTGTTAAGATCCCTAGACACTCTAGGTTAAAGATCATTATTTTTGGCTCCTTGATAAACTTGTACATTCATGTATTATGGCAATACTGTTTTCATATATATATATTTTGATGATCATCCTATTGTTTTCAGTCATATAGTGTTCCAATATTGTCATAAAACAAGTGCAAGTCCTGAGATTTATGTTGATCTTAAGCAATGTTTGCAGATTATTAGTTATATATATATATATATATATAAGTTGATCTTAATTCTATGTCTCAGATTACATCTTTATTGAATTTGTATTTTTTATTTCACTTTTTCTAATAAGTTTGATATAATATCTATTTTACTATTCATTAATATTAAAATTTTATTATGAGTTACTATTAAAAATTTTATGAATTAATATTGTCTGAAGTATGTTTATAAGTGAATATCACTTCTATTTTCTTTTAATTAAAATTTATTATTTATGATTTTTTTCATTGTATTGATTTTTTATTAGGATTCTATTAATATAACCTTTTACCAATTCATATAATACATATTTTAATGAATAATAATTAACATTTAAACAAAAAAACTACGTTTTGTACATAATTCCCATTTTATAGCAACCGAAGTGTTTTTTTATTCTATAGCATTACCTATTTGTCCAAGATATCATCCATTGTGTGTGCATGAGAGAGAGAAGGCATGGTCATCAAACAAACACACACATGGCCATTTCTTGACATGCTTTTAACATCATTTTCATGTTTAATGTGTTGAAACTTTCTTACAAAACTGGAACAGCTACGAGGGCGTTGTCTACTGTGTAGCTAACAACCATGACTCAAAATGGACGGACATATAACCTAAAGCAGAAATATGGCAATTGGTGCGAATCTAGTGGACCCACTGCTGCTGCTGCTGCTACTACTGCTAAGGTAGTCTGAAAACGTTCTCTTCTGACCTTGGAAGGAGTAAGCAAGTTCCAACTTCCAAGCCTACCAATTCCCCTAAGAGCCTCTTTAGCTAACTTCATAGATTCACCACATGCTATAAATAGGAGCCCTTCATTCCATCAGCAAAATTTTGTCCTTTCTTTTATCTCAAGTTTAAGCCGATATATTTATTCAAAAATACTATATCGTGTATACTAAGCTATAGGTCAAATCTAAGTTACTGTTGAAGTCATTTCATATGAATTAGGTCACCCTAATGTACCCTTATAAAAGAATTTAAAAAATTTTGTAAAAGGAGAGAATATAATTTTAGAATTCATTAAATTTGTAATGAGATTAGGAAAAATAATTGTGTTTAAATTAATTTAAAATTAATTTATATTCATTATAAATATTGTCTTTAACTTGAATTTCAACATCAATCTAATTTTACTTTAGAACCTAAAAAAAGTATAATAGCCATGATCAAATGGAAACTGTAGGAAGATGAGGAGGAAAAGATGAAATGTACAAAATAATGAGATGAAAAAGGGAAGGGAATGTGGATTGTGGACTAACCGATGTTAGCATTAGTTCCAACGGCTAGTTGTATCCCGTTGTATCCCGCAGATGGTGCCGTTATGCAGTCAGAACCCAATGGATAGTTTTCCCTTTTTGGGTCTTATGCTTTTTGTCTCCTTTCTAATGTCTCTAAACCCTCTCTAAACTCTCCTTTGGCCTCCTAACACTATAAATACTCTTTAGAAACAAATTACAACTCCCTAGACACTCCAAACACAGATTAAACCATCTGAATTTGTCAAAAGCTTCAAACTGTACACTTTTTTACTGCACTTATTTATTTTCGATCTTTTGCTGTCGAATTGTGTTTCTGTGTGTG
>JAOXYD010000136.1:7090482-7103701 GCA_028565735.1 Pinacopodium congolense | reverse complement strand
TAAGTTGATAGTTTGAGTTTGCAAAAAGTTTTTAATACCCAATTCACCCCCCCTCTTGGGTGCCATAGGACTTACAATAATTATAAATGACTAATAGGTTAATGTTTTCTTATAAATAGGTGTGTTGAAGGGCGAGTTATGCATCAAAGTGTATGAAATCAAATATTAAGTGAATTGAGAATCATTTTAAGTTTTCTTTTGAGTATTTTGATGTTATGTTTGTGAAATTTTTATGCATATATCATTTGATGTATTTGAGATCCTTAAAAACTCTGAGTTGTTCAAGTTGAGAACTTTTGAAGTGTATTTTATTGGAACTAAGGTAGTGGGAGAAATATTGTAAAGGTTATTCTTATGCCCATGGGGAAAAAAAAGAGTGGTTATATAAAGATTGATCTTCATCCATTAAAAAAGATATTATTAGTGAAATTTCCACCAAAAAGTTAGAGAGTATATATAGATGAAGATTGTACATTAAATTGTTTTACGCCTCCCTTCCTTTTTTATTTTTTAAGTTTATTTTATTTCAATTCATATTATTATATTATTACTTGTATTATTTTGTAATTTTGCACTTCATTAAGAGAACAATTTTTAATTAGGTACAAAAACTTAGAAAAATTACTAGTCACTAAGTCACATCTCTTCTTAAGTTTCATATAGGGGTCAACAGTAAAATTGATAATGATTCCTATGATTCTTGTACATATATGCATTCTTAGTCCTCTTGTTATTATATGTTGTTCTTAGATAGTAATGGAATTTAGAAAGTGTATGGATATGTTCCTAGAGTTATGTAAATGTACATAATGGGTATAAAAATAGGATAGGCTAGTATATCAAAAATAAGGCATAAATGAATAAGGTAGCATATAAATGATCTTGCTAGAATGCATTTCCCTTATATATTTTGATCTAGTGCCATACATGAATGCAATAATGTGTTTCTCTAGGTTAAGATCTAAAAGATGATGTAATATTTTCACAAGATGACCTAGGCATATGTTTATCTTTTAGATCCTTTCCCTTAAAAATGATAATCTTACTACTTAATGGTACATTTTCATGGATAAATCATAAACCAAATCTATTATTTGATACTTCTTGTTTACTTAGCATGGATTTTAATTTTTCCTTTCCTTTAACGAACTTGGACAAGGAATCCTTAAGTATTTCTATCTTCTTTCTCAATAATGCATTTTCTTCTCTCAATTTTTGTTCATTATCATTCTCTAACTTCTATATTCTACATTGAAACTCATTTTTTAGTTTCTCATTTTTTAACTTGTATGCATCAAAAAGCTTCATATTTTCCTTATACTTAAAAGATAATTTTTCTTTTTTTCTTAATAATAGCTTCTAAGCATTTAACTAATTCATTATAAGTTAACTCATCAACATAATCATCATCATCATAATTAGAGTTTGAACAAGAAGTACCTTATCATCATTATTACAAAAATTTAAGCAAAAAGGTACCTTGTCATCTAAGAAGCATTTGTGAGCCACTTCTTCCTTTGTATGCTCACTCTCCTTTTCTTTGATTTGGTTAGTGTCTCTATGAGTAATATTCAACGTGTGCCTAATCTTATGAGCAAATTCACAATTAAAAACTCTATTGAATTCATCCGTACTTAGTGTAGAAAATAAAATATATACAACTTTATTGGGAAAAGTAATAAGTCTTTCATCCCTTTTAACCTATTCACTTTCAACCTTTGATACTATTTTCTCTTCACTATCTAAAACTATTATCTTTATTGCAATGTGAGGTCTATTTTTAACAATTTCCTAAAAATCTACTCCTATAGATAAAAGGAAGTATTCATCCTAATTTTCAGAAGTCTATAATTTTTACCATTAAAGTAAGGGTTCTATTATGTTTTACTAAAAAGTGTTATTATTGATTTTATACTCACTAGTTTGCCAAAAAAAAAAGTTTATATGAATCCTATTTCTAATACCAATTATTATTCCCTACATGGAATCTAAGAGGGGATGAATTAAATGACTAAAAATTTTATCAAGTCTTTAGACTTAATTAAAATTACACTTTTGATGAAATCCAGAATTATTAAAAATAAATAAATAATAAAATAATATGGATTGAAATAAAATAAACTTTAAAAGTAAAGAGGGAAGGGAAGAGATGCATAAACCAATTTATATAGTAGTTTAGTGCACAATCTATACTTACGTATACCCTCTAACTACTTGTTAAAGATTTCACTATCATAATCTTCTTTAATAGATGAAGACTAATCTTTACAACCAAACTTTTTTTATGAGATAAAAGCAACTCTTGCAATCACACTCTTTTCATAGGACAAACCTTACAACACCCCTCTTTCAAAGGATAAGAGCAATCTTTATAATTTTAATCCAATCAATCATGCTATCTCAAAATACATTTAAAAAATTTTACTTGATCAACTTAAAGTGTCTAAAGGGGCTCACAATAAAATCAATGATGAATGCACATCAAACTTTACGAACATAACCAAAAACTCACTTAAATGTTTTTTAATATACTACAACTCAATTTCACACTACTTCAAGCATAAACATAGTATAATACACTAATTTACAAGTGTAGAAACCTCAAACTAGTCGTTTGTTATCATTTAATTGTATTAAAAATCATTTAACACAATTTTTACCATTGAAACTAGTTGTTATAACCCAATTCTCCAGTCCACTGATCAACCACTAGAATGCTAGTTGAATAATCTAATCAACTCATCAAACAGTCTATGCAAAAACAACACTGGTTAACCACTCTAATAAATTAGTCAAGTGGTGGTTGACCAATCTTACCTTAGACTTTTTAACACATTCAACTTAACTTAAAGCATTTCTAAATATTTTCAAACACTTATTTTTTGCAAACCTGAACCTATACACACATTAAAATAGTTCTTTAAAAGATTTAGATACATTAAGAAAATCATAAAAAACTTCCCACTTAAATCCTCTTGATTATATAACTTATATGCATAAATACTAAACATGAATGCATTATGCATTAATTAAGCCCATTAATACTTTTGGAAGTTCAAGATAAGACTTAAAATAAAAAATACAAAGCAAAATCTAATCAAATTTACTTTTTTTTTTTCATGATTCTTCATTTAGCATCTTGATCTTCATGCATGATTACTTTGGCTTCAATACTCCAACTTTGGTTTCAAATTGCCTTTCAACACCTTTTCTCTAACCCTACCTTTCCAATGATGCAACAATATTCCTATCTTGGTTCTTGATCCCTCATTTAATATCTTGATCTTCATACATGATTACTTCGGTTCCAATACTTCAACTTTGGTTCTAAATTATGTCTTTCAACACTTTTTCTTCAATTATACCTTTCCAACACAACAATGATGAAACCATTAGTAGAAAGGTATTTTATCATCATTAAAACTTAGGTAGAATCTCTCTTGGTTCAACAGATAGGTACAAGGCTTATCTATGTACTTAGGGATTTACTCAACATACTGCATTGACAATGGTGAAACATTTGATCTAATCATCAAGGCCACAACATTTCTCTTGATTTCCTCCTTCTCAATGTCTCAAAATTGGTTGATTAAACAACTCAATTTTAGTAATCTTTTTCCTCTATGGCCATCTAAATAAAGTGGTTTACATGACCCAACCTCAGTGATATCTTAATTGCTGACATCTTGATTGTATTTGTCATCTTAAGCACTCATTCTATGGTGTTAAACACGCATCTCATAACTAGTTTCAACGCTTATCCGCCTTTTTACATCAGTTTAGCTTCAAATCCGCTAAAGTCTCATTGTATATATTTATTAATGGACCCTATCATAATTTTCTCTTTTATTATGTTGATAATTTAATTTCCACAGTTTTCAATTCTTCTAAAATTGAAGCCTTAATTTGATGTTTAAAATAGGAATTTCTAGTTTATGACTTGGATTGTTTGCATTAACTTTTTGAAATTGATGTTTAGCATTTATGTTCTGGTACACTTCTCACTCAAAAAATAGAAAAAAAATACATTGAAACTCTTCTTCAATGTACTACCATAATAGACTACAAGCCATGTTCCGTACCAATGGTAACTCAACCTATCTTCTTTAAAGACATTGGTATTCTTTTGCAAAATGGTGACAAGTATAAGAGCATTATTGATTATTTATAATATCTTACCTTAACAAGATTAAATTTTCATATCCTCTCAACTATATTTGTCAGTTTCTTTATTATCTCACTAATACTTATTAGCATGCAGCCAAATGCCTCCACTATTAATTGAAAGTACTATTAATCATGGCTTCTTCTTTTTTAAAAAAAATTTAATGATTTTCAATTACACCATTTTTTAAATTGTAGCTATTGTGGTTGTCCAAATAATCATTGCTCCACTAATAGTTAAAGGATTGTTCTTGGATCCTTCTTAATTTGTTAGGTAGCTAAGAAACAAATGATAGTTTCTCACTCATTCATAAAGGGTGAATACAAAGGTATTACCGATGTTACTACTGAAATTCTTTGGATCAAATCATTATTATGTAAAATAGGCTTTCCTTTATCAAATCTTGTCATCTTATAGTGAAAAAATTTTAAACCTATTTATTTGACTTTGAATCCAATCTTCCACACTCAAATAAAACATATCAAAATTGACATCATTTTGTTCATAAACAAGTATCTAATGGTTTCATTATTAAGTCTATCTATAGTGATGATCAAGTGGTCGGTGTGTTCACCAAACCACTGGATACTTCTCACTTTAGATAAAATTGTTCTCAGTTTCAACTTCAATAATGTCCATCGATTTGAGGAGGTGTTGAAATATCACAAGATTCTTGTAATATCTTCATCATAATTGTGAGGATATGCGACATAAAAAGATTATCATAATATCTTCTTCATAGTTATGAGATTGTGAGACAACAAAACATTCTTGTAATATTTTCTTCAAAATTGTGAGATTGTGAGACATTAGAAGATTCTCGCAATATCTTCCTTATAATTGCAACATTATATAGTTATAAAATATCAACAGGATCCTTATTTAGAAATCAATTAGGATATGAATTTATAACAATTGATTACTTCCATTTTAATCTATTGTACCATTGGTGTATATATATTTGTATTCTTCTACTGAATAACACAAGAAAATTTTATTTATTTAAAAAAAAGATGGTTAAGTAGTTCCGTAACCTCAATCTATCCTTTGTTCCTTATGTAATGGCAATATACTAGAGGTGTTGATCGAATGGACAGGTTTGTCAATTTTAGAAGCGCACGAGAACATATAGTCGATCTTCATGAGTTTATCATGCATTCCAACATGTGGACAAACTCGTTGTCCAAGGGAGTAATGCTTTTTTTTTAAGAAAAGGAGAGTAATGTTGCAAATGCTTTTGTGGGAAAGAAATATAGCAAAGAATCAAGAAAATATAGGAAGATTTTTATTTGTTATTTTTTTATTGAGTCAACAAAAATAAATACTAACTAAATTAGGAAATTGTGTGTGAGAATCCTATTTTAATTTTTGTTCCTTTATCTCATAAGTATCTTAGAAAATCTATTATTATTATTATTAGTGTCATATTATGAACAATGTTTTTCTATTTAGAAGAGGATAAATATTGAATAAAATAACCTAACTTTTACAATCAGAAGTGAGTATATAGTTCAAAGGTTTTTCTAAACCTTCCATTTTATATCTTAAAAATAGGTTCTTCCAAAAAAAAAAAAAAGGTAGGAATGTGAATAAAGAAATCAAAGAGATTTTCCTATACATTGACCTGTACTAAAATCTAATTTGCGGGACCATAACAGGCCTCACGAACAAAATTTCAAACTTTTTTCTTTTTTTCAAGAAAAAACAAATTTTCAAACTTAATGATCTAAGGGAAGGTGAAAATTTTCTGTTAAAGCTGTCCATTCATTTAAATTCTGGAAGCGTCATTAAATAGACATTTAAAATAGTACCGAGACTCTTAAAATTGTTGAGTAAAAAAAAAAAGGACATAAAAAATAGCTAAATAAACCAAGTAAATAGTTAACAAATTAATTTCAGAAAACTAGGAATTGCGTTAATTGATTTAATCACTTTCCAGCATCTGCGTCATCACTTCCTGCGTGAGGTCCATGCAAGTTAAAAACATCTGCCGGTGTCCCAACGGTAACTGCATCACAGGTTTACACATGCAAAATCATATCTTTTAACAAACCTGACCTACAAAACGGTGGAAATGACAACTATGGACCCCAGGAACGAGGAGATGATTCACAAGCGAGCATGCGAAATCCCGGGAAGCACCGAAAAAAGTTGCTTCTTTTACAAATCATAGAGACAAATGGAGTCGTCCTAGGTAAGCGGCTAGTCAAGTGCAAATATGCACGCACCAAAATGAGCAGGATCAATGAGGCTCTCACTGTTAACTTTCGATATTCTGGTAATGCTCCAAAAGTGTTAGCTTGATTGCGTCCATGAATTTATCAATATTTTTTCATAATGTTATCGCCATCGGCCATCCCAATTCCTGTCTTCGCAACTTGGTCCCCTGCATTCCATCTCATAAAAAAGAAATTCTAGAAAACGTGCCATATTGATCCAAATGGTAAACATTAATAAGTGCCTTTGAGCAACTGGTATCTGCCTCGACTGAATCGAGTAATTTAAGGAGAGAATCGAACTAGATAATCCTTTGCCTCAGGCCATTAACGTTGTACGCTACCATCTTCATCTCCGTCTATCTTTTAAAAATTCACAGTCGTCGGTGGATCTCTTACATTTTGGATTTTGCCCATGTTGCGTCAGCCACCGGATGCGGCGTCGTTGCAGCAGATTTCTTCAACCCCCCAGCGACGTCGTATTTCCTGAAACGAGGCAGTAATTGGTTGCCAAGGTCTAGGGGAACACCAATCGTGGAAGACACAAGCCGTGTCTGTCTCTACAGTGACATTCTAATATATTTGTTTATATTTTACAAAAATAAAATAAATTTTTTTAAAAAAATGAAAAGAGAGGATAGAGAAAGGAGGTGGTGGCTTGTGGAGAGCGCAATTCTGGTGTCGTTAATTGGTGGTGAAACAAGGTTAGGCTCATTGAGGAAAACAACCAGTACCCACGTAACCCAAATCGAATCTTAATTTCACTGAAGGTTTTTAGCTGTTGTTTTATGATTCCGTAGCTGGTTTTTATATGAAATAGATATTTATACGGAGGGAAAGAAGAAGAATTGAAGGAATATGGATCAACGGAAGAAGGCGGCAAACGATTTTTCTCGATCTGTTTCGCCTCTCACTGCTCTTCAGAACTCTGCCCATGAGTCCAGGTCCTCTTTGATTTGTTCCCGTTGATTGACTTTTTGTAATTGTATGTGATATCTGTGAAGAATAATAGTTGACTCTGTTGAAAAACCTATTATTTCTTATCCTGGCTCACTTTTTTGTCTTTCGGGAACTTTCTTGTTTTGGTGTTGGTGGAATGGATTAAAGCTTCCATTAGGCGGTTTTTACTGGAATTCTCTTCTTGGTTTTTGCTAGTGTTTGATTATTGACGTTTACATTTGGTTAAAGTTTGTCAATTTATGGGTAAATTGTGATTTTGTGGGAGTTGTCCCTATTGCAGACAAAAACCTGAAGTAGAAGTTAAGGATCCAGTAGCTGCTAGGAAAGTTCAGAAAGCAGACAGGGAAAAGTTAAGGAGAGATAGGCTCAACGAACAGTTTCAAGAGTTGGGTAACACACTAGGTATTGTATTGATGTTGCTTGTCGTATCTATTCACGATCGGCTACCTGAGAATGTCGTATGATGCTTCTTGAATGTTCTTTCTTCCTACTAAACCTGCTTAATTTGATTGCATCTGATCTGGTTGATTAATGAAGTTTTTTGTGATCTAAATTCTACTTATTGTTTACTTTATCAAACTGTGCGGAAGAGGATGGATGTTATAGTTTTAGGTGCAGGTACATTGATGGTGACAGTTTTTGTTTGCTTATGAATTTGATTGCAGAGATGTTATAGCTAAGAAATACCGTTTTGAATAGTTGTATTTGATTCCTGACATTTTCGAATTTTGGTGTGTTTTTTATATTTTTCTTCTCTGAAGAACCTAGGGTTTAGCTTGCTTGTTGATGCTCTACAGCAACTTGCTTTGTCTTTGTAAAAACGAATTTGATTCAATGGTAAATATTTGAAAAGAAAAATTGTAACCGGGAGTTTGATTTGACCATTGCTGAACATAGTTATACTTCTCTCGTGTTTGCAGACCCAGATAGACCCAAGAATGACAAGGCATCCATTTTAACAGACACAGTTCAAATGCTGAAAGATCTCACAGCTGAAGTCAACAGGCTAAAAGCCGAGTATACAGCACTGTCAGAAGAATCACGTGAGGTGATTGTCTCTACAGGTTTAGTCATTGTGATTCTGATGCTTCAGGAATTGTTGATGTGATTGCTTAATTTGAATTCACAGCTAACGCAGGAAAAGAATGAACTTAGAGAAGAGAAAGCTTCTTTGAAATCTGAGATTGAGAGTCTGAGTATTCAATATCAGCAAAGGTGTAGGGTTATGTTCCCTTGGGCTGCTGTTGATCACTCTCTTGTTATGACTTCACCTTATTCATATACAGTTCCTGTACCTGTGCCTCCAGGTCCAATTCCTATGCAGCCATTTCCCTTCTTTGGAAATCAAAATCCCAGTTCCATACCTGGTCCTTGTTCAACTTTTATTCCATACCCAACCCCTGCCAACCCCCGCAATGACCAACCTTCCGCCCAATATGCCTCTACTTCCCATGTTTCACAGCAGGATTCTAAGAGTAAGTCAATTGACCATGAAAAACGCAGCCATGTAAGAAGATGTGAGGATTCAAATGATGTAGCTACAGACCTTGAACTCAAAATGCCTGGATCATCAGAAAGAAAAGGCAAACAATCACGGAGCAAGGAAAGAAATCTCACGACTGCCAGCTCCTCAAGCAGGTTTTCATCATCTCAAGGTCTACAGGACAGCTCCTCTAACAGCGTAGGAGATGTGCCAAAAACCAATAACTGAGTTTGCTGATGCTGTGCCATTGACATTCTTAAATGGCTGTAAGAGAGCTGGTAATTAATATGAGAACAGATGAGTTTTGAGCTCTGTTTATGACGTGCTGTCATTCATGACCACATCTTAGATTGTAGCGTGAGTTTTGCATTGCTAGTAAAAATTAGTTGCAATTGTGAAAGAGCCTCATTTTGGGGGCATCGTGATCGTGAAGACAGTTGACCCGTTCACCAGAAAGACATCTGCAGCTGCCCATGCATTGCATTAAACTCATCAACAGATGTTTCTTAAGCTTTTTAGTGCCTGGTCTTCATTGATGTCTTATAGGTGGATGTAACTCTTTGTAAATTATCTGTTGTAAAGTGCTTGCTTTTAGTTGGTAAACGTAATTAGCTTTAAATGGCCCTTTACAGTTGACAAGTAAGTGAAGAAGTATTTCGTTTGCCTAAAATGGTGGACCTGGTGTTGGCAATGCTTCTTCATATGCTTGAGCTTTATCTCTGTGTTTGTGTGTCATTCAGATCATTTTCGAAGAAAAATCTTTGAGATCCAGATGTTAAGTTGTACGTTGTTCTAAGTTTGCTTAACAAATGTTTAAAAAATATTAAATGTGAATTTTCCTTTCAAATACTTTTTCTTTAATTTAGTACTAAATCTATAGAAACAAATATATACAAGGATATACGTTTAATGTTTTATTCATTTATTAGAAATATTTCTTTTATAAATTTTAGTAAATTTTGAAAAAAAAATAAATGGAATAACGTTATTTTAATAGTTTATTTTCCTTAATTTATCTTTGTAGTTTTATTTTTTTACAATTTTAAACTAATTACAAAATTGCATTTAATTTTTTACAGAAAATCATGTAAATAATAATAGACCTTTAAAATTTTAGTCTAAATTATAAGTTTAAATAATTTTTATTTTAAAATAAAAATTGTAAATTTAACTGAAAAAAATCTTCAAAATTTTTTATGCGTTCAATGTAATATCAAATTCCTAATTGGAAAATAAAAATGGTGAAGGATCCTTCCATTGAACTATTGGTTGTTACTGTACAAGGAAAGGTTCCCAGAGCTCCACAACGAATGTACGGTTACAGCCACCAAACCGATGGATTAATCTGTAATTTATCCCCTCCTTACCATGGACTTCTCTCCCAGTGTGAAAATATCACTTTTGAGATTCAGAAAGACGAGCCCGAGATACCAATCACCAGAGCAAACACTTTATTTGACCTTCAAATACTAGTACTGGAAAGGATAAACAACTACATCATCGGACTGGCTGAACAGAAGGATTCTGGAGACTCTGTGAACCAATGCTTGCCGTTCTTAGAAGTCTGCGGAATTCTTGAAGGCTTATTTTACCATCTTTATCAATGTCTGCCTCCTCAAGCAGTGGATCAATGGGACCCTTTAAGCCAATATGCTACAAGTCAACAAAGTTAAATCAGTTAGATTAATCATTACTTTTAACTCCTTAATTAGCTACTAGAAAGCGTGGTGGTGTTCTCCTATTAATAGAATGCTTTTTCGTCGCAAGCAGGCATGCCCTTCATGTAAATAAGAAGTTTTGACTATCAGAAATGGAAGGAAATGGAGGCAGAAAACTATCTCAGGCACTAATAATATAGATGTCCAGTGTGCCAATTCTAAACTAAGAAAAATCATAGACTACCAGAAAATATGCTGAAAATGGGTGCAACCAATGATCTCAAATTTGGTTAAAATTCTTGAAGCAGGAAGAGAAAGAGATGCTACTCACCATTCTAAGCTCTTCTGGAGTTATGTAACCATCTTTATCAAGATCAAATTTATCAAAAGTAGCTTGTGACCGTTGTTGCCACTTTTCAGAGTTGTGTTCCTCCAATTGACACACATGTAGGGCAGCCGCAACAAACTCCGTAAAATCAATAAGCCCATCTGTGTTAATGTCAATCTGAGCATAGGAATAAAATAGTAACCAAATGCGTTAGTAACCATTGAGGCAACATTAATGCCGCATCAGAGACAATAACTTGTAACAAAGTTTCTTTCAGTAAAAATTATATATCACACAAGGATCTGTTATTCGACTGAAATTTCTCTCCAGAGGGACATGTACAGTTACTACCATCACAAACATAAGAAGGCCACAACCAAAAACAAAGTTTAAATGATCATTTTTCTGTTCTCTTTGACTTCAGATAACATATAGAGGGAGAAAGCTTAAAATTCCTGCTTACTGCTTGAAGAATTTCAAGGACACGTGCATCTTTCATCTTCCATGGAAGATCTTTTGCAAGAGCCTGATATAAGTATTTCAAATTAAACAGATCAAGAAAAGCTACATTAAGAACTGTAATTCACATCCAAGGACAAATATTACAGGTTTTATGAGAAGAAGATTACCTGTCTCATCTCTTCGAGACTAATTGCACCATTCTTATCCACATCAATTACAGCAAATTGATCCTTTAGATCAGCCAGCTCCTCTTCATCAATGGTGCTAGCCAATGCCTGCCATGTATCAACTATTTTTTAAATAAGGGCCTAACGTACAGTGAAACAGCAAAAGAAAAGGAAGGAAAGAAAATAATAGTGGAAACAAAAAGTTTTCCACCCATAAGAAACTAGCAAACTGGAGTTTGGTTTTACCCTTAGAGCAAACTGTTTCAAACGACTGTACTTCACAAATTGTCGCAAGTTACTCAAAACAGATATGTCAATAGGGATTTCAGAGGCATTTCCTCCTTCTCTGACCCGTGGATGTGCTGGAAACATTAAAACAGTAAGAACTTCACAATTCAAAAAGGGAAATAATATACAAGGAAACATCTCTATATGCTAGAAATACTCCTTCAATACATACATAGGGCCTGAGCAGCAGTAAGTCTGGCCCTAGGATCCTTCACCAATAACTTCTTCACAAAATCTTTTGCACTATTGCTTATGCTTGGCCATGGTTTACGGAGAAAATCAGGTTTATTCCTTAGAACCTGCAAACATTGGACATTGGTACATTGAATAACATATACCTGTTAACAATGTCATGAAAATAGAGCGGCAGGTAAAGTTGGGACACTAAGGGCTGCATCAAATGTTATGGCCCACAAATAGGATCTAGTCACAGGTCGTTGTACAGAAAAATCCTCTTAATTTCCCTTGTTCATGTTTCTGTCTTTTCTTGAATAATATATTTTTGAAGTGTAAAAGTAGAGGATTTTACTTTTAGAAAACCTCCCAAAGATATCGTTCTTAACCTGATAAAAAAGATACTAATAACTAGAATGATCTTCTAAGATACTTATTACATAAGGGAAAAAAAAATAAAAAATAGGATTCTCAATCTCAAATTTCAAGATTAACAAATTCTAATAATTAAGATAATTTTAAAGATACTTATCAAATAAAGAAATAATTGAAAAAAAGATTCACACTAAAATTTCTAAATTAGTTAGTATTTATTCTTATTAACTTCATTAATAAAAATAAAAATTTTCCTTTCTTGATACTAAAGTGTAATATTACTCTCCTCCTAATCAACAAGCTTGTCCAAAAACTCGAGCTCGAGGTATTTCTCCATCCACTAGGGTTATTGTCCTGCAATGTCACCCAGTCGCCTATCATCAGACAAAAAAGTCATCACCCGGTCGCCTATCATCAAACTAAAAAGTCATTCACACTTATGGCCAGTTAAATATGACTCATTACAATTAAAATATTGCCCTTTTGTGCGTTGCTCTACTATCTCCGCTCAAGACAATTTCTTAATAAGTGCTGATATCACGCTATCAAGCCTTCACACTATGGATGTATTTCCTTCCATACGTTTTTTATCATGATTTTTTATGCTAAGAGGAGGCGAGGCTACTAGTCTAGGAGTTACCTATGTTGTTTGAAGCTGCCTTATACTGATACTTCTGATATTGAATTGTATTTTTCTCTTAAAAGCTCGAGTTGAATTCATAACAATGACCAGATTATGAGGGATTTTGCATCTTTACATCCACCTCCAAAGTTTTCATTCAAGTCCGTAGTGAAAATTTCAACCTGCTAATCCTTCTGTATTGAATTTGCTCTTGTAAGGAGCGTTTGAAATTAGCATTAATACTCTTCTATAGTACCGGTTTGTTTAAGATCGATCAGTTCTCCTAATAAATTGCTTAATAGAGGGGGCCCAAACCTAAGT
>JAOXYD010000136.1:7041304-7051914 GCA_028565735.1 Pinacopodium congolense | reverse complement strand
CTTCATACCAAAATCTAGACGGCCCTTGTTAAATCTTGATTGTCCTCTTTCTTTTTGAGTTTCCACACTTTTTTCCTTTTCTGAATGAATGAATGAATGCCACAAAATGATGTGTTGTGTGTGTGTGATTTAGAGCTCACGGAGGTTATTCTTTTAATGGAGATATAGTCCTCTTTTTTACCAGGCCAAAAAGCCAGTGTACAAGATATTCTTTGTACTTTATAATGGTTATGATATAGGCAAGCTTGTAAAGGACTACGGGTCCCCACCAAGGCAACTACACATACTCGTTAGAGAATGGTTCCTGGTCTTGGTTACCACATAGGAACTTTATTTTATGTCACAATCTTCCCATTAGGGTTCCCGTACTTTTTAGTGCTTTGATTAACCTATGTTAAATTCTACCGTCCTCTTCAAGAATTTCCGGGATTGGCACATCTCTTTGGTGTACTAAAGCTTTGAAGGCTACGGCAGGGCAGAATTTTATAATATACAGGAATAGCAAACTGTTATCATTCCTATATAGGAGGTGGAAGGTGTTTAAGTTGTTGCCAGTGCAGCCATTGAATTATAAAGACAAAGCCTAAGGAATTTCATCCTTGTATTGAAACACCAACATGTGTGTTGGATTTAAGATTATTATGCGACTATCATTAAGTTTCAACATTTACACCCAACACGAGAAAAAAGTACAGAGCTATCTATTAACAAACTTTGTGAAGAAGAAGAAGAAGAGAGACAATCTCACCATCACAATACCTGCAGGCCTTCTGTTTCAGAGCACGCGCCCCGAAAATTAAGTGCAAGAAGGCAAGAGCATTTAAAGAAGCGAGGTCAGTGGTTTTTTGGAGTTTTTACATAACAAGACCATAATCGAAAGCTCCATGGTGCTTGGTTGTGTTCCCTTTTCCCTATAACGCCCAACTTCAGCATCAAGTTCCATAGCTAACGTACTCAGTCCTGGCTTCTGCTTTAGTCTTTCAAGGGATGATGCCAGGAAAGTTCCCTACCATCCATACTCTACAAGGGAATGTTGGAATCAGCATTCTGACTTCAATTAAGTTGCTTCTAATACTTTTTTCTTTCGCATGGAGGGTCTGATGTCACAAAAACGCTAGGATATTCTTAAATTCACTTATATCTTCAGGGTACATATAAAAGTACAAAAACTAGTGAATCATGGAAACATAGTGCATTTAAAGACACTGGTTTCATGATGATCTTCCAATGAGGATGTTGCATTGTTCTCAAGGCCAGTAAACTATAAATTCTGATGGTTCTTACAAATGATACCTGGGAAGGAAGTCCATTAACATTTTCTTATTTGCAAGAGAAATTTACAAGACGGATTATCATCAGACGAAAGCTCACAACATCGATGCGTTATAGACTCGTATTGAACGATGAATAATTTGGGTTATCTCTTCAAACATTGACAAGAAATTGTAAGCTAACAACTTGATCATGATTACTATTTTTTTTTTTTCATAAGCAAATATCAATTGATTTAATTTCTTATTGCAATATATTTCCCAAGTTAACTGTTCACCGGGGGTAAAGTCACGTTCAACCTTCCAGTTTGATATTTACCAGAGGTATCTAGAACGTATTTGAGAATCTAAATCCCAGCTCCTCCGCCCCTTCTATTCCTTTTATTGAAATAAGGCATGATTCCTAATGACAAAACGATTTTATTAATATATTTGTTGAGTTTGATACATTGAGATAGGTTTTGTAGATGCACGATCATGAAAATATATGTATGTTAAGCTTTGGAGTTAAAGAACATAGTTTGAAGTATTTATGCAAGTTAAAGAAAGATGAATGAAGACCAAAGTAATGGAAAAAAAAAGAGTATTGGATCAAGTAGATAGAACAATCAAGAGTAGTGAAATTGATAAGTTTTGTATTGTAAATTTTTGTGTAAGTCAGTCAAAAGGCCCATATCATACATATGCATTCATAATTATAATTTTACATATGAGATACATTATTAAAAGGTGTTATATGTAATTGTTGTGTGTGAAAATCTTCTTAATATTTGTATGATTGATTGCATGTATTGTATGAGATGTGGGTGTGTATGAATTAATGAATTAGTTTAAGTTTGGAGTAAATGATTGTACGTGTGAGTCAGACATGACGTGTGTGGTAAAGTCTTAAATATTGAAGTAGCTTAATTAATTGGTAAAGTATGTAATAAAAGGAAATTTGACGAGTTAAATAAATATGACTGTATTAATTTGCACAATTGAATTGAATTGTGTAAAATAGAGTTAAGATGTGTTTCAAGTAGTTTGGAACGTGTTACAATGTCTATGAATAAGTTAGAAGTTTATTTGAAATAAATTTACTATTGAGTAGTTATCCTTGAACTATTAAAAAAGAGAGTTTGTGAAATTATTTTTTAATCTAAAAAAAAGAAGAGAGAAAGATTTTCTTTAAATCTTGAAAAATATTTGTAATGACTATTCTTGAATTTTGATCTGTGGGCCTTTTCAATAATGATTTGGTTTTTGATTTTTCTAAACATAAAAATTAAAACAAATATTACATAAATCGAAAAAAATAGCACACTAATACAACACAGAAATTGAGAAATATAATACAAAAATTCATAAAAATATACAAAACTCAATACAAAAATACAACCATCACAACAAAAAATTACAATAAAAAATGAATCAAACTGTTCCTAAATTTTGAAAAAAGATTTGTATTTATGATTGTTATAATAAAAATTTCAACAAATTATTAGAAACTAGACATAAGAGGAAGTGATCATCTCTAAATCAGTATAAATAAGTTGTGTTTCCTCTTTCCTTACTCTTTTAATTTCACATATTAATTTATAAATTATTTAACTTGATTATATTGTTATTTAAATTGATTATAAATTTATTTATTTAACATTTGCATTAATTGCTTATTAAATTGTTTAAAATTTTGTATTAATAATAATTAATGAAATTAAATCCAATAATTTTAAATAATTTTTAAAAATACTTAATTCATCTATCCCTCTCCCCATGTATATCAATCGATACTAACACTTCCATTCAAAAACTCCTTTGGTTTAGTAAGAGTTAGCTACCAGACTGAAAAGGCAACAGAATGTGACGGCAGTAAAAACTTTCGTGGAGAACTAGGGTTTCTTGTCCCTCACTCTGGGATATTAATAAAGTCTGTCTTTATCAATGTGTGTGTCCAACCCGCAAAATTCCATGTTATTGGTTATGATATATCGTAAAAGATTTCATTTTTTAAATTATGGGTAATATAGGATTGGTAATATTCGATCACCTTGAATTCAACTTGTTGCAGTCTCATTCCCTTTCTTAACAATTCTGACAGTTGCAGTCTCTCGTCTCTCTAACTCACTCATCAGTCTCTGGTTCTAACTTTTTCAGATTGTGTTATTTCTTTGAAATTGACACTTCCATCATGAGATTTTGCTCTCCTTATCATGCATTTACATCGGGTTTTGTTCAACCAAGGATCGTGTCTTTCTCTCTCACACATATACACTGGAAGGAAACGATATACCGTGATGGTGGGGATGTTTATTTCTTGGCAAAATTGTTAATAGTCAGTGTCATTCTTTCTTTAAGACTAATATGCTGGAAAGGAAAGGCAAAAACTTTTTAGACTTTGATTTGCCAGTGAAGCCTATTTCATTTCATTATCAACATCTCTCTTATCCAGAAACCTGAGTTGCTTACCTCACATAAAGAACTCTAGTGCCTCAGTAGTGTGCAGCCGCAGTGGTACTCTTTCCCTTTTCTTTCGGGTAATCATCTTCTTGGCTAGTATTTTCTTCCCCATATCTCAAAAGATACCATCACAGTATCATTCCATATCTCTTAACCTCTATCCTAGGCTGCTGTTGCAGTCTTATTTATCTTATCCCTTTTTTGTGTCTTATTAATTCTAAGAAAGAGACTGGCTATCACATAGAGCATACCCTAGCCTCTTTGTTTTGTGATTATGTTATATTTGACAGTAATAAACAGAGCATAAATGTTTTTCACATTTCTTATGTTGTACTCAAAACAGATTGTATGATGCGAAAGTGAGAACTTGCTCTCTTTTAAAGGCTCAAGAAGCAAGTTTATATAGGTAGACGTTTGGACCCCACAATGTTTTTCCTAGGGTTTCAGCCTCAAAAACTTGATGTGGACCAATCCACCAGTTATTTCAGATGATTAATCTTATATTGGCTTTAAATTGATGTACTCCTCTGTCACAAATTAGTCCTTCAATTTCAACTTGATTCAGATAGGGAGTCTTGGAATACTTTCACCTTATTCCTCTCTACCAAGGAATTCGGGTTGGAAGCTAATAAGAATACAGATGGTAAAAGCATATGAATGTTGTCATCTGCAGATGTGAATCTTATCCTTGAGCACAGCGATTGGCAAGCTAAAACGTGTTACTATTACCGACCAGAAAATGGCATGAAATGACTTAATGCGATTCATCCATTAATGGGCAGACTTCGTCTTGATTCAGATACAAACAAGACTAAATCATATCAATGTAACAACAATCGTAAAGCAAAATGGGTGCGAGTGAAATGGAGAAACAGTTTAGTTTGAGCACTTGCAAAAATAATGCATGAGCTGAACCAAAAAGATGCATGTTTCTGAAAGTAAAACAAGACGGGCAGGAGGCTCCTGCATTCACTCTAGGTGGGTAGCAATTGCAGTCTGTTAATTTTTCCTGGTGATATACAGGTGTCATGCGAAAGCGTTGCTCAATAACCTTATAGTCATGGAAGCCATTCAAAGCTTGCATGCTTGTTGTTTTGCCGGAACCGAAACTATGACCAAAAAGATCTGAAGAGTTGCTATGGCCTTAGAGCAAACCAAACCCAGAAACCTCCGCAGAGACCCCTCGCATCTCAATTCTGTTTCCTATTTTGAGCAATAGAATACCATTCCATCTAATTTACCTTTTTTTTATTTAAAAAAAAACATTACATGTAACGTCCATCATCAATAACATAGTATATACATCCTATATAGTTAATCAACTGGACCGTGTAATCAAAATTGGGATTCAAGCAGATATTGAAAACCCAATATTACAAGCACAAACCATTCCAAATGTGAAATAAAACTACAATAATACAATTGAAAGGTAATCTGGAGTAGGGACACTCACAAAACTTATCTATGTCTCAAATACAAATATTCAAGCACCAAAGCGGGTTGTAAAAAGCTCTTACTAGAAAACAACCCTCCAATCAAATATCAGGAGAAACTAAACCACCCTTTGCAGATTTTCCCGTTAAAGAAAACTGATGCCTATAATATGCTCAACACCTAAAAGTTCAGTATTTCCAAACACCTCAAATATACTTAATTCTCGTGGCATGGAAGCTTCCAAAGTAGGAATTGTGGTGGTACATAATGCATTTGATACGTTATCATTGATTATATAAGGATAAAGCATCCATGTGATTTTCTAGCCCTCAGGTGCTGGAGTGAATGCTGCTTACTAGCTTACCTAGGATGCACAATATAACCACAACTAACATAAAGATCAATAGAAGAGTTCAATCTCATCCACCAGCTGTCAATCTGTACTTTGTTCCGTCGCTTGTTCGCAGATCCTCATCGACTACGACCCCAGTAATAATGTTCTGATAGGGAATTTTCAGCAAAGTCCCGAATTTCCATCCTTGCCTCTTTCCTAATTGGCCGTCTTTTAACATGATGTTCAAATTTATGAGAATTAGATCTCTTAATGTTGTTTGGTTCATATGACAAAGGCTGAATTCCCTGTAAATCTGGTTCTGGAGCAAACCCCACAGGCTGTTTCTTTTCATCCATTTTTCTAAATGTAATTGATATCCTAAACAAAATAGACCAAGAGGGCACAACAATCATTCTTAAGGACCGACTAATAAAATGAACACAACCAAAATATAGGCTTGACTAATACCTCTTTGAATGAACTGAAGGCACACAATGCTTCGAGACATCAGCCGCATTTCCTTTTAAGACAAGAACAGATCTGGATAGAACATATTCTAATTTAAGACTTTGCTTCACAGGAATATACGAGGGAAGTAACTGCCAATAAAATAGCATAAGTAAAAAGGAACAAGTTTTATGGAAACAATTGCACAACAGACTTACCCCACAGGTAGAGGAATTGCAATTGGACCGGCAAACTCACCAGCACTCAAAACTTTCAAGTTTGAACCAAATAAAATGTTGCACTCACTTAGAAATGATACCGTGCAGAAAGGTCGAAGAAAATCATGATTGTCAATATGGGGAGGGATACAGTCCCCTACTTCATAAATGTTGACGATACAACTGTCAGGTATGCAAGTTGGATTGAGAACATGCTACTTGACCAGCCTTCTGATAATGACTTTGAAAAGCTTAGGTATGGGATCCACATGTTCACTCCGGCGGATGCCAGGTGGGTTACCATTTTTGTCCTGCAGCATTAAACAGGAGACTTCATGTTCTGTATCATACTTCTCACTCGCTGCATTTGTTGTATGTTAATATGTTACAAAAATATCAAAGTCTGCCCGGGGGGCTGAAGAACCTACTGTAGCATAATTATAACAACATCCAAATTGAAGGGTTACACGCCCTTTGCCTCTCATCCACTTCTGCGGAGCTGTATATGTTCGTTCTGTAAATGGAAATTCCAATTTCAGTAGCACATAGATAGCAAAGATATATGGCAAAGATACTGGGGAAAGTGTTGAGTCAATATAATGATACTGTAACCTATATTCTCAACTTAGCTATTTTATTGTGTGAACAGTCAAGTCAAATGGTTGCATCTACCATATCAACTTGGGTATACTTTCATGCAAGCCAAATCGTTACATATACTATATAGCATTATTATCCATGAATTGCAATAAGGTAACAAAACGGTTCACCAACTATTTGGGCAACATCAAAGGTCAAATTGAAAAGGAAAAAGAGCGGTAGACCTTGCATGTATACCTTTGAACCCAAATAAGGTAACTAAATAGTTTTCCCAGTACTTAAGGAAAAGCAAAGATCGAACTAAGAAAAAACAAAGGGTGGCAAAACTTCTGTCTACATCAATAATATTTTACTTCAGTACAAAACTAACTATACATAGTTACTAGAACATCAGAAACTACTCCTGAGGATTTAAAAAGAAAAAGGAAAAAAAAAATCAAGAAGGGACCAAGAAGTTTTACATTACATATATGTAATCATGAACTATGCACTCACAAAAAAAAAGTCTCAACAACAAAAGTAATAAACGAAAGGCTTTATATCTATCATTGAACACTTAAGGCCCTGTTTGTTATTGCTTTTGGTTTTCGTTTTCTATTTCTCTTTTTCTCAAGACGGAAATCAAAAAATAGTACAGAAACAAAAAAAAAAAGACACAAATAAAATACACAAATCCAAAAAATCAGCACAAAAATTGAAAAAAACACATAAAACCAAAAAACGGAAACATAAGCTAAACCAAACAGGTGATGTTAATTCATCATTACTCTTCTCCAGTAATGGGAAGGGTGGCCGGTGAGTGAATCCCTATTGATCTTCTGCGGTTGATGATACAGGAACATCCTATTCTAGAAATTTTCTATAGTACTAAATGTTACTGAGGAGCTAGAAAAATGTTACACACCATGCATTACAACCGAGTAACATCATTACTCCCATAAGTGGTGGTGATGCAAGACTCGAAGAAGCATGCAGACACGTTACAGACAAAATAGTGTGGTAAGATCAGAATAATACATCCATAGACAATCTCATAAGCAAGTTATCCATGACTGATTTCCAGGAAGACCAATTATCAAAATTTCTCCTCTCACAAAAGTAAAGTTGACTGCAAAAACAAAATAAATTTTAGAATCTAACCTTTTAATTCTCCTTTTCTCCCCATCTCATAAAGTTCATAGACATGATCAACTATCCTCTTCTGCTCTACAGCACTGAATACACCGGTGTGAAGCTCCAGTCCGTCAAGAATATTCACTATTTTCCCTTTGAACCTCTCCAAACATATGAAATCCTTTTTCCTATTAACGTTCATGAATCGAATGTGCTCCCTTTGTTCCCTTGATAACTTAGACTTCTCATTAACATATGATACCCTCAACTCCTCAGTCAAAGGACTTGTATGAACAACCCGTTTGCTTATCTCCTGCTGCTCCTCTTCCTCCAGAAGCTCATCTTCCTCGGTCATATCAGCCCACGACAACCGAGGTGTTGTTGTCTCAGAATAATGTGACTCACCAAGAATTCCACTTGCAGAGCTTGGTGGAACTGACTCGGAGAACCCGTGGGCTCCATCCTTCCAACCACCCAATGAATTCGTCTCATCTCCATCCTTCAAACTTCCCACCGAATTTTTCTCACAATTATCGTCACAACAATTCTCCTGAGAGTCAACGCCGTTCGGCTCCGATTGGGTTATAATCTTTTCTGAATGCGAAGGCTCTGCTTCCTCGTCAAGTGCTTCAAGGACAAACAATTCTACTCAGGAAACATTTAAATAGCACAATAAAAGACACAAACCCCATACACATCCATCTAAAACGACATAAAAGTCAAAACGTTTTTCAGTGTCTAAACATATAACTACTGATGTTACCCTGTAATATACCACCCACGAAGTCTAAAGATTGTAAATTCATGTGCTAGGAGGGAAAAACTATACCAGGGTCGAGAGAGAGGATACGACGAGATAGGGTTTTGGTGCATCGGCGGCAGAGACCTCTGGAGAGAAAAGGAAGCCAATTGTTGAGGAACTCCGACGCTGTCCGAAGATCAGAGGGTTGATATTGCAAGAGGAAAGGATCATCTTTCCTGATTCCGTTCAGATCGGTCATGGCTATGTCCTCTTCAAATCGAAATTCATAACAAATAGAAACAAAGAAAAAGGAAAATTCCAATACCAAAAGCCGAGAACTTTGGGACTGTAGAAGGGTTTAGGACTTTGGAATTGGATACCTACGTAAATTAAAGAGCACTGCAAGGGCTATTTTGTCAATTAGAATGCGAATCCAACTAGGATTATAAGCCTGGTTATTACGGGCCGGGCTTTATCGCAAGATTGGTTGTCTGAGAAGTGCACGTGAGTGTGGCACATGTAAAAGCAGCCCTCTATGTCAGATAAAATGCTAGAGATAAGCTTTTAGTTTAGGTACTGTCCGTTGGTTGCTATAAATGCTATGGACACCAACTTATTCCGATTCGGGCCGCCGCAACCGCCGCCGTTAACCATAACCATATCTACAAATGTTTCTTCTTCCAAAAGGGTATTTCAGTCTCCGACTTTCTTGTCTCGCCGGGGAGGATCAATGAGGCTAAGTTGCATAAACAGCTCCGGCAACGATGACCAGTCACAGCCAGTTCCTCCAACTGTAACGCCGCCGGACACTGTGGAGATTAGGTTTAGGCGGGGATCCAAAAAGCAGCGAAGAAAGTTGAAGGAGAACGGCGGTGGCGGGCAGGCTGCAAAGGTACAAGCTTCAAGTATTCCAAAGAAGTGGGAAGAGATGAGCATGTCAGAAAAGGCTATGGAGCTCTACATGGGTGAGAAAGGTCTCCTGTTTTGGTTGAACAAGTTTGCATATGCTTCAATTTTTGTAGTAATTGGTGGTTGGATAGTGTTTCGATTCGTTGGACCTGCGTTTAATCTTTACCAGTTAGATACTCCTCCTCTATCTCCTTCCTCCATGTTCAAGGGTTCGTAGATTCTTGTGAAACGGTTTCGTGTTTAGGTCTACTTATAGTTCAGTTTCCTTGTAGATCTTTTGAGCAGTCAATGAGTCTGAAATGGAATTCTCTTGGAAATTTTCTTCCATATCAATCATCAATTTCAAAATTAAATGCTTTGAATATTTTATTAAAGTTAAGAAAAGGGTTTGATCCATGATAAAGCATAAGAAGTTCGACAAACCAAATTCATAGTCTAATTCATGTTATAGAACTTATTAATATGAGCAACAGATGTCTACTGATCTGTGATGAGTAATTCAATCAAAATTCTATATAAAAAGGGATATTTAACACAATGATTTATTAGAAGCTTTGCAATTTTGAAAAGTGTATAAAGCTTTAGCTTATTATTCTCTTATTCAATTAAACCAAATTAGGTACCATAAAATGTAAAACATGTTAGATTTCATAATTTTCTATTATTATTTGTATGAATTACTACAATTCACACAGGTTTATGAAGGGTTTTCATGTTTTGTTTATGATACCCTTTAAACTGAAAAGCTTTCCTTTTTCTGTTCATCTTTATATTTTTGTTTCGGAACTCTAGACTCTAGAGTCCAGACACTGTCTGAGAATAGGTCTAGAAAATGAAGTTTTCTTTTAAGCCCGAAGTCAGATAAAAAATTGAAGTTAATCGAGTTAGAATCAAAGTTTTTTTAATTTTAAGAGTGTATTACTTTTCGTTTTTATTTTTATTTTTTATTTTTATATATATATTAATTTTTATGCTGATTTTATTAATTTTATATTATTTTTAAAATTTTTGTGTTGTATTAGTATATTATTTTTTTTAATTTTTGTGTTATTATTATTAATTTTTGTATTTTAAAAAATAAAAATTAATAATCGAAAAAA
>JAOXYD010000136.1:7015040-7027122 GCA_028565735.1 Pinacopodium congolense | reverse complement strand
TGAGATTCATACTTCCAACTTTTAAAAAAAATTTCAATTAAGTGACCACCTTCTAAAAATTTTAATTCAATAAGTAATATTCTAAAATTTATTCAATTTAGGTCAAAATTAAAATTTTCTTATAAAAATAACAAGTGATTAATACACCAATATTTTATTAGGAAGTATTATATAACGACTTTTAAATTTAATTAACAAATATATAACTTATTCCTTCAAAAGATTGACAACTATTTTATTGAAAAATATTTTTCAATTAAATATTTTAAATTATAAATAACTTTTGAATTATATTGAAATTATTCAATTATATTTTAAAATTAAAAATATTTTTTAAAATATTTTTACAATTTAATATGTTAATATTATAAAATATTTAAGAAAATTTTCAATTTAAATTATATTTTTATTTATAAATAACTTTTGAATTATATATATTTAAATAATTTAAAATTATTCTAATGAAATATAATTGAAAATATAACTTAAAATATATTAGAAATAAAATTTTAAATTCAACAATAAGACTATAGCATTATTTTATAATTTAAAATTATTCAAAAATATTTAAAATTTTAAAATTTTAAAGGTATTATATTTAACATAAAAATAATTTAAAATTTCTCACAATCAAAATCTCCATATTTAATTAAATATCATAAATTGGACATAGTTAAAAAAATAAATTTAATTACAACTATGTCTGGCACAAAAAGTATGGGTCTTGTAAAAATTATATATTATTTTTTAAAATTTTTATATGCTTAAATTGAATTGAAATATTCAATTATAAAATATTTTTTAATAATTAAGAATTATTCTATTAAAAATATAATTTTTACATTATCAATTATAAAATTATTTCTAATTAAAGATATCATTAAAAATTATTTATTTCAATAACTAAATTTTCAATCTTTTGAAGGAATAAATTATACATTTGTTATTTAAGTTTAGATGACGTTATACAATATTTTCTAATAAAATATTGATGTATTAATTACTTATTATTTGTATAAGAAAAAAATTAATTTTGACTTGAATTGAATAAATTTTAGAAGATTACTCACTGAATTGAAATTTTTAAAAGCTTATTCACTTAATTAAAAAAATTTTAAAAGTTACTCACTGAATTGAAAAATTTTAAGGTTGGGGCGTGTATACATGGATGTTGACGTAATACTTTTACCATGTGGATACTGACATGGTAAAGTCAGTTTACGACATCAGCATGGGTATAATGAAGTTAACATTTTTATCTTAAGTGAAAAACTGTTTAAAAATTAGTCACTCAATTGAAAATTTTTAAAAGTTACTCATTCAATTGAAAAAATCTAAAAAAGTTGCTTACCTGTATAATTATTATCTCATGTAGAAATAAGGTATTTTTAAATTAAACTTCTTGAACTTTATACTTATTACTTAAGTATGATAAATAACGAAAATTCAGAATATGATTAATAGAGATAACACATTGTCTTAATTATAACATTATCTTGATTTAGTACAGATACTCTAGATTAGATATTTCAACATTTTTATAACTCAATTGAATCATTGAAAGCTTGAACCTTAACTAATCACTTTAATTTAGTATTCTTTAAAGCATTCTTGAACTCCTTTACATTGATTAGAGGCTTTTAAGTTTATTTGATTGCTTTAATTTTAATAAATCATAAATTTGAGTTCTCTAAATAATTGTAATCCGAGTAGCCTAATACTTAGAGTATTTTTCTCATGGAATCAATATCTAGACTCTTAATTGAATCTATTATATTATTTGTTGACTGATGCACTGGCTGTAAAAGTTGACCCTCAATTAATTTTAAAATTTTATTTATTTTAACTTATTTAGATACCTAGACTAACTAACAATAAGTTTTTAGCTAACCCACATTTAAGTCTTAAAATGCTCCAAATCTTGATCTTTTTCACACAATTCTCCACAATTGAGCATTAATTTACAAATTAAACATTCTAAAATATAAATTAAACTTTTAAACATCAAAATAAGGGAAATACACATAAAATAAGAATGACAAACATATAAAATGGACCTATATCAATGACCTAAAGATGAAGAAGTTAATTGGTTTGGGTAGATAGCGTAATAGACTTTACTACCTTAATTTCAATCTGGTGCAAACAAATTCGTCTTCCTTTTGCAAATAATTGTGTTTCCCTTAAATCTTGTTTTGAATTAATACATACTGACGTTTAGGGGCCTTTCTCCATACTCACTATCATTGGTTCACATTATTTTTTTATTACAATTGATTATTTTTCTTATAGTGCATGGATATATTAGATGCAATTTAAGTTACAAGCTTTCAGCATGTTGCAAATGTTTTTCTCATTGGTAAAAACACAATTTAACTCCTTGATTTGTAAGATTCATAGTGATAATGGATTGTAATTTTTTAAAACATAAAGTAATGCTTTTCTCAAATCATTAATAGCTTTGCATCAACATAGTTATGTTTATACACCCTAACAAAATTTACCTGTTGAACATAAACATTTCCATTTAATAAATGTTTCTCATGCTTTACGTTTTCAAGTAAATTTACTATTAAAACTTTGGGGTGAATGTGTTCTTATAGTAAATTATCTCATTAATAAAACCCTAATTAAAGTACTAAATGGTCAAACTCCATATGAGATTCTTTTTAATAAAGTACCTACATACACTCACTTACATGTATTTAGATGCCTATGTTTTGCATGTAATGTCAATCCATGCACTAAATTTGATGCTAATGCTTCTCCAAGAATTTTTGTCGAAGACCCTTTTGGCCAAGAAGGTTATAAGATCCTTAATCCAAACACTAAGTCCATTTCAATCAATAGGGATGTCATTTTTTTAGGAAACCACATTTCTATACAAAAATAACCCACATTAGAGCCCTCTATTATTCTACCTCTTACTACCAAAGACACTCTTAACTATACTGCTACTATATCAAATCAAGATCACCACATCTCTACACCATTAGCCCCTTCTTCCATTGATTCTTTAGCAAATGATATTGCCCCTTTACGTCACTCTTAATGAAATGTTCATGTCCATTAAGCTATAAAGATTATATTTGCTCCAATATCTAACTCTAATCATCTTTGACATCTCTAGGTATGCCTTTTCTTATATAGAATTTTTTTTCTTACCAAAATTTTCTTCCCATTCATGTTTCTTCCTTAATGCCTTAGGCTCTACTACCGAACCACAAACTTTTCATTAAACTATGTAGGTTCTTGAGTGGCAACAAATGATGCAACAATAACTTCATGTTTTAAAAGCTACCAATACATGGTTATTAGTTTCTTTACATGTTAGTAAAACCCCCATTAGTTGTAAATAGATTTACAAAATCAAACACAAGTCTCATGTCCTTACTAAGCACTACAAAGCCGCCTTATGGCCTAAGGTTACACAAGTTCCAAGTGTTAATTATTAGGACACGTTTGCTCTAGTGGCTAAGCTCATCACAATTTGAGTAATTCTTTTTCTTGCTTCTATCACAAATTGGCCTCTTTATCAACTTGTAAAAATGCCTTTTTATATAATGATTTAGAAGAAGAGGTATATATGTACTTATCTCCTGGCCATCCAAGACAGGGGAAGCCTCATTTGGTTTGCGAGCTTCAAAAATCTATTTATAAGCTAAAAAAAGTTGACAAAAATTAGTTTGTAACTTTTTCCTCTACTTTAGTTAGTACTAGTTTCTCTCTATCTCATGTAGATCATTTACTTTTTTTATCTACAACGTGATGTTTCTTCAGTTTTCATGTTAATATATGTTGATGATATCATAATAAATGAGACTCACCCATCTGTCATTAATAAAGTAAAATAATTTTTGTTTCACAAATTTTACATAAAAGATTTGGGCACCTAAAAATATTTCCTTGGGATTAAAGTTGCTTGTTCATCTAAAGGAATTTATCTACGTTCATCTAAAGGAATTTATCCATCCCAATGAAAATATGTTCTTGATCTAATTTTTTATTTTGGCCTTATAGCAGCCCATATTGCAAAAATGCCTATGGAGCAAAACTTGAAATTGTTAAATTCATCTAGTAACATTTTAAAACACTCAAAAATCTATTGCCAATGAGTTGGTCACCTTACCTACCTTAAAATTACAAGACTATATATTGTATTTTCTATCAGTCTTCTTATTCAATTTATGCAACAACTTCACAAGCCTCATTTAGATGCAACCTATCGCTTGTTATTCTATTTCAAGAAAACTCCTAACAAGGAATTTTTTAATCTTTTTCCAATCCACCATAGTTGTTAACCTACTGTGAATCTGATTAGATCAGTTGCCCTGTTGCTTATCATTCAACTAGTAGATATTGCATTTTCCTTTACACAACCTTAATCTTATGAAAAAGTAAGAATTAAACCACCGTCTCTCATTCCTCTGCAAAAGCTGAATATCGTACAATGGTTATTACATTTCACAAGATTATTTTGCTTCACTCTACTTTCTGATCTTGGTGTGTCCTTAAATATTGCTACACCACTATTTTGTAACAACCAAGCTACTTGTCACATTGTTAACAAATTTATCTTTCATGAGTACACCAAACATTTGGAAATAAATTGTCATATTGTTCATGAAAATTTTCATGCCAGGTCATCCAACATTGTGCAATTTCCACTTCCAATCAGTTCGCAGGCTTACCAACAAAACCATTAGACAGAGGTCAATTTGCCTCCTTACTTCTCAAGTTGAGCATTTACAATTTTCATGCTCCAATAATAGCCAATATTAGTGGGACAGTGGGACAGTGGGTCAGTTCGTGCAAACATACATTTTTCTTATTTTGTATATTGTCTTCCTTTTATAATCTTATACGTTGCTAGACTCTAGGCCACGTTTACTCTTAATTTTTGTATATATCAGCCCATGTTTCAATGAGAGTAGAACCCAAGAGTCATCCTTTTACAAACTCTTATCATCCAGGGGCGGGGGGTTTTGCAGGGGACTACATGGAGGTGACGTGGTTGACGTTGCAGCAGGAGACGGCGGATGGTGAAGATGATGGTTGATGAAGACATGGAATTGGCGAAAAGAAAGTCCTTGTTGATGCTTTTTACATGGATGCACATCAACAGCCTCGACTTTAAAGATAGAAACTTTAACTTGGGCAAGTTCCCAGTCGCATGTCTCTCGATTAATGTTTTTCCAAAAAGAAATAAAAAGTCTCGAGATTAATGCCACGTAACACCTAATTCTTTGTTTCCAGGAAGCAATTTACTGGCTTTCTGCTTGCTCTTGGCACTGGATACAAATTTCATTAAAATATCGTCCATTTCAAGTTTCTGTCTAACCATTTTGATTGCTGCCTAACGAGAACGGGAACGAGAACCTCTATGAAAGTTAATGGCTGCATCGGTTTCGACTCATTTTCTGCTTGTGTTTCAGCTTATTCTCTTGAAAGTTAAACTAAAGGTCGTAGATCCAAATTTGCGTCTGTAGGGTTTTAAATTTACAATTGTTGTCACATCTCAACTCCAAACTCACAGATGGGGTATTTAAACACACAATAACATGGGACCTTAAACCAATTTCTCTCTCTTTTTAGCCTAATAGCTTAGGAAAAACTCACCCCGTACGACTCTTGTAAAGTAATGGAGCAGGGTCAAACATGATGGTTGGTAAATCATTAACCATATACAAGAACATAAAAACATGGTAAAATCATCATTCAGCCTTGTCTTCCTTAGCAGGTAAAATTCTTTGCAAAGAACTACAACTAAGTTCAGAGTTGGCAGGGGCCATTGCGAATGGCTTAACAGATGACCTGAGAGGCTCAGGTCCCTCTGCTGCAATTCTCTTGCATAAAGCATCACAATTACTAATAACCTCGGTTAACCTCCCTTTGAGCTCTCCAATTTCCACCTTCAGATCGTGAACTGAAAGGAATAGTATCCGAAGTACAGCTAGTTAAATCCTAAATCTTGATAGAGAAAAACTAATAAAGTAGAGAAAATGTAAAACAAGGGAGATTGATTAGATGGCAAGGTAAATACAGAGTCAAGGTCAAGCAAGCTTCAACTTAACCGCAGTCATCCCCCTTCCCAAGTCAGTATTTCACTCTAATTTAACTTTTCCAACAAGCAGTAAGTACCTTCAGATAAATGTTGTGAAGTAGTCTTCATTGCTGACGCTGAAAAATTATAGCGACTCAGAAGTTTAACTGCCAAGGCATCTGCAACTTCTATTTTATTTTCTATCTCCTTCTGCAATAACATTCATCAAATTACTTTTTTTTTTTTTTTTGAAATGTCAACACCTTTTGGACAGAAGCAGATTGTGGACCAGGTATTCAACTTTTATGGTTCTTATAGAAACTTTAGAATTCTGTTTCCTTTGGGGCCTATTTCCAGTCACAGTATTTCAGATAAACATGAAAAATTCATCAAGCAGCTGTATCAATTCTTGTAATTCATTTGGTTTTTAAGACTAATCTTTTGAGTGCTTTCAATGTCACTTCAGCCATATCTGAGTTTATGTCATGCATTATTCTGTCATATACAAGTTCAACCTAAATTCTGACAAAGCTAAAGCTACAAATTTTCACATGGCTACTTCCAGCTTCTTTGATCTGTCTTATGCATTAATGGTACACTCATATTACATAATTTACTGAATTTTTCTTTAGCCACAGTATTAAGCATCAGGGGTTAAACCTGTTTCTGGCTGATCTCTCTGACCTTCCCCTCTTGCCAATCACGGAACATTGAGAAGAGCTCCAGTAGCACCTTTGGACTCACAGTAGCTGTATCAAGCATTGAAAATAAAAGACGGCAAATTCAATGTTTCAGCCTCTTCATGTGAGAAGAATAGTATATAAGTTATGGTTGCAATTAAAATAGGGATTGAAAAGCCTTTATATCATGAACAGGAATACAAGAATTGGTCCAACACTCAACTCAAGGGACAGAAGCTTGAAACTAGTCTGTGAGTGTGCATGAAGAATTGTTAGAGGCAATTTCATGAAATGAGAGGGTTAAATATGATGATAAGCACCAAGGTCAATTTGTCTCTTCAAATATACTGCATGATCCGTTACATCTTTGCTATATCTACATAATATTTATGTGTAGGAAATCTCTGCTTATGAAGAAGCCAGAAGCACTGTAATTAATTTTTGTCGACATTTTCGTAATATGCCTGAAAAATAAACATAGAAGTCATGTAAAATGACCTTGAGCACAGGTGGATATCAAAAGGAGTGAAGCAGCACCATCCAACTTTAAAATTGAAGGTGCTTAATGTGATAGCAATCACTCCTACGAGGATATTTTGTTGTTGAGAAAATACCTAAAGTTTCATTTCTCAACTTCTAGTCTCAAGTTCTTCTATACTCATCATCGTGTCAGAGTTCCTTAATTTCAACTTCATTATAATTCTGGAGTACAGGTAGACGATAATTAGTAGATGACTGGTTTATTTGGAGAAATTTTGAATTGTGTCAAAACGAATGCCTAGTACAGAAACAAAGTGAACTTTCAAGTCCACCTTGTCTT
Source organism: Pinacopodium congolense (assembly GCA_028565735.1). NCBI lineage: Eukaryota > Viridiplantae > Streptophyta > Magnoliopsida > Malpighiales > Erythroxylaceae > Pinacopodium > Pinacopodium congolense. The sequence continues at coordinate 7,019,579 of JAOXYD010000136.1, read as the reverse complement.
ACCCGAAGATGAGGAAGACGATGGCTTTCTCAACAAAATATCGGTCAAGCTGGTCTCTTCCTTAGGGGGCGTCATCAATATTGGCCTTGTCTACAAACAAATCCATTACAAATCAATTATGAACTCCAAAACGAATAAAAGAATCGCTTTTGCTAAATACCCAAATGCATAATTGCAAGTAACCGCATTTGAAGACAAGTTACTCACGATTTTGAGCGATTTTAGTCTCTCCAAAATGGGATCCACAGTTTCGGCTCGCTCGGAGACAGTAGTGATCTGGTCGGCATGTCTCTTCAACCAAATTCAAAAGCAGTTGTTAATCACATGACTCGATAGATAATTTAACGGCGGATATTTAACTATTTTACAAGCGCAATTTAGACTGTCACCTGTGAGCTTGAGAGAGCTGACTCGGAAGCACCCATCTCGAGCTCCGACGAAAAACCCAGTAAAGCTCCAATCTTTCAGTTGTGGGATCGTGAACGGAACAGAAAATCAAATGAAGTTAGCGCAAGATGCTATTGTGCTTGGGCCTAGCTGGATTAACGGAATGTTAGGGCATCATCGCCGGATGTACATCGGGTCCAACGGGTCGATTTGACCCGAAACCTGGCAAAGTCATGCTTGACGGGCCAGCAGTCTCCTTAGCTGGGTCGAAGCTTCCAAACGAGGCCTGCTAGGAATTTCCTTTTGTGAGGTTTAAATAGGCACAGAAATCAAAGACTGCATTATGTTTGGTTTCATTTTATTTTTTTTTAAGAAAAAAAACGTTTCTGATTTGATGTTATATTGTGAACCAAAATACTTGTGAAGAAATTAGAAACAAAAAAGAGAAATAAAAACAAAACACAGCAATGTTAACACAATTTACTCGATCTCACCTTCATTGACTCTGACCTCCGATCGTTTGCTCCAATTGTCGATCGACTGTTCCGGCCGCCGCGCCACCCATAGCTCCCTCCTCGCCTCTCACAAACCGTTGCTCCTCGCAACCCACAAATCATGACCTACGACCTGTAACTTTGAGCTGCGACCCACAACGTAGTGAGTTGCCATCACTGTCAATTGCGTCTCCACTACGTGGCTAATCGCATCTCCATCGTGCTTGATCGCCAGTATGCCCTCCCTTCTCTATCGAACGTGCCTATGTCCCCTTCTCTTTCCATCGAAGGTTATTTGTATCACTTGCTATATTTTTCTAATTTTTAAAATTATTAAAGAATTTATTTTTGCAAATTTAAAATTTAGGTTTATATATCCTTATTCATGTCGATCTTGTGAATTTGGAGCAAATACAGGTGTTTCTGCAGATGAATCTAAGGAAGAGGCAAAATCGGAGGCTACAGAATTTACTTTATTAATATCTAAAGATGTAGATAACTGATCAAATATTGGCATTTTTTATTTAATCTTATGTAAATTATCAATCATATCATTAATAAATATTGATCTATACAATTTTTCATTTTGGTGAGGTAAATTATTAATATACATGCATGCAAGAACTCTATATAGAATTTTAATCATGTCATTAATATTCGTTTCATTTTCCATATCTATTTCATGTATCACATAAGAAAGTTGATCAAGTCAATAACTTATAATGAGAAATTATAAAGCTCTGTAAATCTTATACTTACTGTCATGGCCCAACACACTTCTTTACCTAAATGGTTTGACCATAATCATTCCGGGTAATCATTGAGACTTTTATCGTGCGTTGCAACACTAACATGAGGACAAGTAACTTCTCTAACGTTCCTTCAAAATGATACAGCGCAGTCGTCGTTCGTTTCTTACACAGAATGTAGGTCTAGGTTTACAAGTGGATGGACGATGAAAGAGTATAAGATATACAAAAAAAGGATTTATTTTCATATCGAAAAAAATACAAAAGGTAGTAAGAGAAAACATAGAACACATAAGAAGTTGTAGTTGTAATGGATGTCTCTAACACACACAATAAGGCTTATTTATAGTTACAAGAAGAGCGGATTTGAAGTCCGGACCTAAACTGATTACATTATCAGATAAGAGAGAATCTACTTTTGAGTAAACAGAATCAAAATGGCAGACAATTGGCCGACATCTTTAGTCTGAATCGTTGTAAAGGTTGACACCTGATGCGTTATCTTTTTCTTTTCTCTTCTTTTCATTATCATGGCCACAATCTTGACACGTGTCTTTTGTATGCTTGCGGAGCTGGCAAAATATCTTTTGTAACTCTAGATGGGATCGAATCTCTCCTGTTTCTAATAACTTTATCTTGTACTGCATGTAGTTTTCTGTAGCATTAGGAGTGCGTTTAGCAAACGAAATCATAATCGAGGATAACAGGCTTCTACCACCATACGTCCTAAATCCTCGTTTGAATGCAGCTTCCATGCCAATCAACAAGGTCTTCATTCCTCTACCTATTCTGTAGTGAATATCATGCTCAAAATATTTGACAAAAGATTTTCTTATCTTGGTATCTACTGTAATGGACATCTGATTAGCTTTCATGAGGCTGATAAAATGGAAAGCATCATATCTCTCTTCTTTAAAAAAATCAGGTCTTGAAGACAGAAACTTAAGGACTAATAAATCATTAGGAGTAATTATTGGATTGTTCATATAAAAATCTTGTACGCCTTTCATAATTCAGTGTGGCAAGAGTGCTAACTCCAGAAAGTGAGGATTATTGAGATAAATAGTGTTAATTACACCAAAATCATACCAGTCTCTCACTAACTGGGGATCAGCTCCTTGAAAGAAATTTAGTCGAGGATAAATTCCTAAAAAATCAATATAGTAAGTTTTTGTATTTTGCAAGGAATATAATTCTTTCATACACTCATAATGGGCTTTAATAGCCGGGTGTCTTTCTTAGAGAGAAGCACCTGGTTGGTGAGATAAAGGTTCAATCATGGTTGAAAATTTCTTCTGAGAAGTTTGAGAATGTGAAGTCTTAGGACGAAGTGATATCTAGTCTAATGTAGTAGACAATCTAAGAGAGGAAGGTGTCTATATCTGTTTATTCTTTAAGTTATTGGGAGTAGAGATACTCGTATTAGAAGTACTTTCTTCTGATATCTTAAATTTGGTAATCAATTTATTGAGCTGTTACTCATAGAAATTATAATTATTTAATATAATCTGCCATATATTCCCCATAAAGAGGAGAAGGCCAGCAATCTCTTTGTTTAGTAATGGAAATTTTGCAATTTTCACTATCTTTTTTGCTTATACAGCACAAATATCAATATCTTATGACATTTTTTTCAGTATCTGTTGCATCTGCTCTTTTGGATTAAGATCCATCTCGTGTTAAGAAATTTGCAAGAACATTCTTTTTAGATTTAATAATATCAATATCAAAAGTATATTAAGTTAAATACATTTGCCATCGAATGTATCGTTTATATTCAGGTTTAAAAGGAAGATTATTATAGATGAAAGTTTTAACCTAAGTATTATCTGTTCGTAATAAAAATCTTTTTGGCAATAAGAAATAATAAAACTTTTGACAACTCTTTAATATAGTAAGTATTTCTTTTTCATTAATATGATATCTTTTTTGTGTATCTGTAAATGATCCTGAAGTATATCTACAAAGAGCTTCATTTATCTTTTCATGATTAGAATTGTATTCTATTCTTTTTAAAACACCACTCCAAATATTATCCGAAGCATTAGTTTCTAAGATTAAATCATCTGAATCAGAAGGTAGATGTAATTTTGGGAGAAGTAAACAAAAATGATTTCATCTTTTTAACTTAATCAACTAGATAAGGAGTAAACTCAAATCTTTGATATTTTTTCAAGAGCTGTTGAAAAGGTTGTCGTAACTCAGTAAGATTGTGAATAAAATCGTATGCATAATTAAGCACACCTAAAAAGCTTTGAACTTGTTTTTTATCTAGTAATTGATCAGGGAATTGATTTATCTTTTCCATTATATGAGGTTGTAATTTAATACCATTACCATTTATTTCCATACAAAGGAATTTTATCACATTATGACCAATCTTAACTTTCTTTTCAAATAAAGCTAGACCATGTTTAAAACATATTTCTACAAAAATATCAAGATGTTTAATATGTTCCTGCACAAAAGAACTAGCTATCAAAACATCATCCACATATACATGAATAAAATTAAATGATTTAAAGATATTATCCATTTTTCATTAAAAAATACGTGGATCATTTTTTAATCCAAAAGGCATAACAAGCCATTCATAATGTCCTTGAGGAGTAGAGAAAGCTGTATATGCAATACTATCCGGATGCTTATGTATTTGCCAAAATCCACTTTTACAATCAAATTTAGAAAATATTTTTTTTCCTCTACTGAGATTAATCAATGTTTCTTTATGAGGCAGGAAATATCCATTCAATATTGTATTATCATTCAGTTTTTTGTAGTTAACTACCATTCTTGCCTTATTTCTGACTTGCTGCATGTCTTCTGACCATAAAGGCAGGGGAAGAATGAGGAGAAGTACTAAGTTTAATTATCTTCAGGGTTTTTAACTCATTTGTTTGCTTTGTAAA
>JAOXYD010000136.1:7000343-7012858 GCA_028565735.1 Pinacopodium congolense | reverse complement strand
AATATATTTTTGTAATTTTAACTTTTAAGTTTAATATAAAATATAATGAAAATAAATTAAATTTTAATTATTAATATTTTACAATAAAAATTATACACATATTAACACAATAAAAATAACAATAAAAATAAAAATAAAAACAACAATACAAAACAGAATACACAAATAAAGAATAATAATTAAAAAATAATAAAAAATCAAAAATAAAAATTGAACTAAATCACTGTTAAAATTTTTAATTATTTATTAGATATATTTTCTATTATTTAATGACTTTATTTAATAAATGATAGCATTTTGATGAATTTGAATTTTATGTAAATTTTAAGAATAAATAAAAAATATTTAGATTGTTCATTTAAAAATAAAGAGAATATATTTTATAAGATTTAATAAAATGAAATATTATATTATTATGGGTTTATATTCTTTAGAATAATAAAAAAGAAAAGTTTAATATAACTCTTAAATTTTGTTAAATTATTATTTAGTATCTTAAAATTTAGTTTTTATTAAGTAAATATAATTGATAAATTATTTTGTCCTTTAATAATTAAATATTTTGGAATTAAAAAGAATATTTTATTAAATTTAAATATTAATTAAATTAAAAATTTTAAAAGGCCGAACTTTCTCACTGAGTCTTTTATTTCGTAATATCAGCCTGGAACCGGTTCGTCGTAATAAATCAATCCAACACGTGTCTTGAGCAAAATACGTGAAACGACTAGTACCTGACGCGATGTGTCATGTCATATGGTCCCCCCAGCCACTCAGATAAGCATAAATTCCCACCAAAAAGAGAAGACTATGCCGTCGATTAGTCTCCCGAAACGGAACCTTTTTGCCCTTACAAGACTTTTATCGTTGCCTGTTCTCTGGAAAATCTATCGAATCGATTAAACAACCAAACTGAGAAACAACCGTTCTCTTCTAGCTGTCATCATCAGCTCATTGCTAGGGTTTCCTTAATCGGTAAACTCATCAACTTTCAATAAGTGTTATTATGAGGCCTAAGAATGCTGTTACTCCCAAAACAACGCCGCCGGCGAAGAAACCTGCCGCGAAAGGAACTTCGAATACTGCCGCTGAGTCGGGGGCTCCGCCTTCCTCCGTGACTACCCGCGGTTTTTTAATAAAAGAGAAATTGGAGAAGAGCAACAACTCCACTCCGTCGCCGCGTACCGGTTCTGACTCTAAGCCCGGCCAAGCATTAGGTATTGTTCTGGTATTACCTGTTGTGAATGATTGTGTTTGTTTTGCGTTTCCTAAAGATTTATCGGACCTAGTACTAGTAGGTTCTTGGCTTTTAGCTTCGACATTTTGCTTGAGCGTTTTATTTGTGTTTATTATGTGGAGTGTAGAATGAATGTTATTGGCTTTGAAGATATATGCATGTAATTGAGTTATGTTCTTAATCTAATGAGTTGACTGATTCGATGGCGCTTCTTGACTTGCCATCATTATGTGTAGTAGTTGAGGAAGCGAAACCGACAGATGCTTCTACTTCAGTCACGCCGGATGCTAAAGTTGCGCCGAAAAAAAGAAAGGTAGTGAGAAAAGTGGTGAGGGTAGTTAGGAAAGTTCCAGCGAATAAAATTCCTGCAAGGCAGAAATTTGTTTCTGCACAGGTATCAACTAGTGAAGAAGATGTTGTAAAATCTAGGGTTGAGGGAAGCAGAAAGGAGGAAGTAGCGGAGACAAAGGATTTAAAAAATTTACAGAAAGAAGAGCTGGTTGAAGAAAAATTTGGAGAATTCCCAGAGAAGGAACCGTCAAAAGTGGAAGTTGGGCTGTCCTTGGTTGAAAATGTTGCTGAATTTGCAATGGAAGGACATAGTGATTCAGGAAAGAAGGAGGCGGTTGTCGAAGTTTTCAAAGAATCTTCACATAAGGAACAACCTGTGACAGAAGTTGATGCATCCCAGGATGACATTGCGAATAGCACCAAATATGAAGAACCTGGCAGCGTAAACAAAGCAGAAGTGAAGGATGAGCCCAAAATTGAGATGGTTGATATGGATAGTAGTAGGAAGGACAAAGCACAAGGTGAAGATGCTCAGCATGAGCAAAATGAATTTGGTGCTGATGAGGTATATGAGGAGTATGGTGATAGAGTGGATTTTGAAGATCATGGTGAGGATGACTTAGAGGAAGAAGATCCTGAGGAGGATCTAGGAGAATCCGAAACACTTGATGAAGAGAGAAAAGAACTAACAGCAATTGCCAAGGAGCGCAAGATTAAGAAAGAATATGAGATATTTGTTGGTGGATTGGATCGGGAGGCCACAGAGGAAGATGTGAGGAAAGTTTTTCAAAATGTTGGTGAAGTATTTGAAGTCCGATTGCACAGGAATCTTTCTACCAATAAGAATAAGGGATATGCATTTGTGAAATTTGCTAACAAGGAGCATGCAAAGCGTGCTTTGATGGAAATGAAAAACCCTGTGGTATATTTCTCATCGCTATTGACATTTCCTATTCTTGTAAATTTCACCCTGACAAATCCAATATTGCAGATCCATGGGAAGCGCTGTGGGACTGCACCAAGTGAGGACAATGACACGTTGTTCTTGGGGAATATATGCAACACATGGACAAAAGAAGCGGCAAGTGCTCAAAAGTACAATGGATGTTACCTCCTGAAGCTTTTAACTGTTTTCTAAAAGCATGTTTAATTTGCAGATAAGACAAAAGTTGAAGGATTATGGAGTTGAAGGTGTTGAGAGTATCACTCTTGTCCCAGATGTTCAACATGAGGGGAGGAGTCGTGGTTTTGCATTTCTTGAGTTTTCATGCCATGCTGATGCCATGATTGCATACAAGAGACTTCAGAGGCCTGATGTTGTATTTGGCCATACTGAGAGGACGGTCAAAGTAGCGTTTGCTGAACCTATACGTGAACCTGATCCAGAAGTTATGGCCCAGGTGAAGACAGTATTTCTTGATGGCCTTCCTCCACATTGGGATGAAGACCGTGTTAGGGGGCTCTTGCAAGGTTTTGGGGAAATAGTAAGAATTGTGCTTGCTCGGAATATGTCAACTGCCAAGAGGAAGGATTTTGGATTTGTGGATTTCTCGACCCATGAATCTGCTGTTGTTTGTATTGAGGGAGTAAACAATAAAGAATTAGATGATGGAAACTCCAAGGCAAGTTTCTTATTAAAATTTTCATCGAATATAGTATTTCCCTTTTCACTTTAGTTTCTTGCCCAGTCCTTATCGTACTTCCTGAATGAACTTTTCCCCATTGAGCAATGTATTCTTTGATCGTGATTTTTATTGCATCTCTCTCCATTTTAGTTTCTTTATCATGTCTCATATTTGAGTGATGTCAAACCTTAATCGTCTTCATAAGCATTTGAATGAACCCCTTAAGGACATAAAAATAATTTGATCTTACATTCCTTTTGTCTATTGTGTCCAAACTCGTTGAAGGTGTGACATGAACTGATTGTTTTGTCTTGTCTTATCTTTCCAGATAAGGGTGAAGGCTAGGCTGTCAAATCCTCTACCCAAAACTCAGGCTGTTAAAGGTGGAATGCGTGGTGGTTTCCTTATTGATCGTGGTGGCAGTGGAAGTTTTTCAAGATTTGGTAACTTTATCTGAATAGGTCTAACTCTTTTCTTTTAAAAAGCTTGCGATATTCAATTTACATTTTTTTGGGGTTCTATAGGAAGAGCTGTTGGGCGTGGTGGACGTCACATTAATTGGCCAAATATTCAGCGTGGACAAGGTTTCTATCATCGTGGGCGTGGTCAAAGTACTAGAATGGGTCCGCATGAATATGATATTGTTGATCATTACGGTGCATTTCGAGGAAGGCAATTTGATGGACGAGGTTCTCTGTCTCTTCACCTCTCCCCAAAGAAAATTGATGTTATTTGTCAAATGTTGATATAAATCTCTCATTTTATTGTTCATATGTAAACTTCTTCAAATTTGTTTGAAAACAATACTATCAATACCCGCTAACTTTAAAATTAGCAGGGCGAAGAGGGCTATCAAGAGGCAACTATCATGAAGGCGCTGGGCCATCAAGAGGCAGCTACCATGAGGCGCTGGGCCCATCAAGAGGCAGTAGACCTTGGCATGATGCACCTGAGAAAAGGCATGCAGATTATGTTCACCCTAGGAGACAACCATTTTATCCAGAAACATTTAATAGACCTTTTGGTGGAACGCCCTTGGATGACCCTTATTTTTGTCATGATGGTTCACGTGGCATGAAGCGACCATTTTACACGACTGTAAGTATCTCTCTATCTGTCTGCATGCTTGTCTTTGCATGGGCCTATCTCTGCATTTGGGATTTTCCTTTTCATAGGATAAGCTTGTCTTGTTGATTATGATTTCTTGACAAAAACTTTTCTGGGTTTCTAGGATCATGAACCAGATTACCCAGAACCTAGTAGGCTTCGGCCTCGGATGGATTATGATGATCCACCAATCTCATTTCATGGATCTCGTTACCATGGTAAAGATTGATTAACTCAAGTTATGGCTTCCTACGTACATAGATCTTTTATTTGTTCATTGCTTTGAGTATTCATCATATTTGTGTTTTCCATTTAGATACTTATGGAGGAAGCCATGATCCATACGCACGTGATTATTATGGTTCTGATGTAAGTATGCAAACCCTAGATTATCTCAATCCTTGTGTTGTGATAGCTTGTTATATTTTGTGCTTATGTTGCAGTATGGTGCTTACCCTCCATACCATGGGAATGATCGCACATATGGAGGTGGCTACTACTATTAGCATGCACATTTTGGTAATCCTCACAGTTGTGTTCTTATATTAAATTTCTGCTCCGAAAGAAATCTAATAGTTCATTCTTCATTGAGTTTTAACTCTAATTGTGTCTAGGTGGGCAGGGAAAGCGAATCAACTTCCATCAACAATTTGCATATGGCTTGGTGTTGACAAAAAAGTAGCAGTTTAGTTTCCTTTTTCATTTTGGTCTCGTTGCTCTTGTCTTCGTATTTACTTATTATACATGTTCTAGCCTACAGATTATTGGTGGATATCCGAGAATTCATTTACTGAGTTTGGGCTAGCTCTGTTAAGGATCTAGATTGCCAGCCGGGCAGTAATACTTTTTATTTTTTGGAGACACTTGCCCTTTATATCTAGGTAATGAACTGCTTGGAGGATCTTCAATTAATATCGTGATAAAGTATGGGCATCAATTCCCTTGTTATTAATCTATGTTTGGAATAAAAGTTTCTAAGGATCCTTGATATTGAAGGTGGATGCAACATAGTGCTGCATTTTGTGGAAGAATCAAATTCTAAGAGGCTTTGGAGTAGATGTGGAGTTTCAGAAAGTTAATGTTTTAAAACATGGTGATGGGAGCTCTCTGAAGATCATCTTGATGATTGTTATGGAGGAAATGATAATTTTAGGTGCATAAGAACTGTAAACTTGAAAAGAATATCAACGGTTTCACTGGTGCCATGGGGCCATTTGATGTTTTTTGCATCAATTTGAACTTCCTATTAAATAAGTGTATTTTAGGATCCCTTGTCTTTGATGACTTGCGTGGTTGGATGTGCTGCATCTGAACGTGCAACAGTATTTTGTACCTCTTTTCAAAGCCGGTCTCAAGAAAGTGCAATCCCTCTGAAGATATTGCTCTCAAATCAAGTCAGGGTTTTGAAATTTTGAAATTAATTTTTATTTCCTAAGTGTTAGTGATGATTGGGTCCATCAATCACTTTTGATTGATTTAGTTCTGACTGATGGCCTATAGAATATTCATACAAGGTCCAATTGAAATCTTCCTTGACCAGATTAAAATTCTAAAGGGAACTTTTATCTTATTCTGATAGTTTGTCATACTGGTGCCTTTTGATTCATATCCATATGAATTTGGTATGCCTTTAGGAGACAAGTATTGGCAGATGAAAATTGCCTATCAAGCATAATGGTTGATATGCTCCCAAGCTGTCAGGCATATTTAGTGGTTGCAAAGATCTCTTATTTGTATGTCTCTGTGATGTTCTGATCTTGTTTGACATGGAATTTGATAGTTGATCGAGGATGATTTCATTTTCTATTTAAGGAATTAGACAGTTTATGTCAAGGCCTAAGAAATTCATCCATTGTTTGTTAGGATTTTGGCCAAGACAGAGCTCTAGACTTGTAGTATCTTTTATTGGTATCATGGTTCTCTTGTTAGATTTACACCATATGTCATAAATAGAGAAAACCGTTTACATCCTTGAAAGGAGGAGGGGGAAACTTAGAGCTTATTCTAAGTGACTATTCAGCTAAACATCTAATGAGAACGTGCTTTTGAGGTTGACCCATTTCCGATATGGATATTATAAATAACATAGTGGTGAATTGGAGTACCTGTCTGTTTGGTGAGTCATTAACCAAAATTGGTGCAGTTACCTTTGGCACTTGTCATGTTACCTTGTTGGTAAATTGGGTATGAGGCTTTCTCCAAAAAAACAAAAAAATTGGGTATGAGGAGACACTTACAAATTCCTTTTGGTTCTGATGCTACTGTCTTGGATGACTGAATTTATTGCTCAAGTATCTCTGTCTTTAAGTCGTTATTGTTCTAGCTTCCGTTCATATTTCTGGATAGCTTGCTGCTGGTTTTTTTCCAGAAAATCAATTACCCTTTGATTTATATTCATTTTGAACTGGCAATCCTTCTTTTAGAACTCTAATGTGGTTTCTCCAATCTGTTTAAAGTTCTTCGCTGGTCTTTTAAATAGGAAATTTCTTGTTCTTCCATTATTGTATCTATAAAATGGTGTCTCAGCTTCTAGGTGCGCAGCTTCTAGGTGCAGAATTGCTCCCCAGGTAAGTTAAAATTGCTGATAGTACTCCGGCCATTTTTAAAAAAATGATGCTCTTCATTGTAGATTCATTGCCATTGCTTGCAATTTCTGTTACTTTTTTTTTAGGGTTTCATTTGACATATTTAGGAAAAAAAAAAAAGAAGCGAATTCTGGATTCCTAGTTCAATTGATAACTTGAAACAATCAATCACTATTCGACGTAGTGTGTATAACATCGAAGTAGATTCGAGTTTTCCCCGAGAATTTCATGTAATTGGTGTTGGAAATATTGCCTTTTCTGGCTATGTTTTTGCTTGTGTTGATTATGTTGAGTTTTCATGCGGTTTCAAAGAGATGATTAATTGTTATGTGGACGAAATAAAAAATTCGAATTTGTTAATCGCGATAGGAATGAACCAGCCCGTTGATTTGTTATCTATTCAAGTAGTTGCTAAACAACGAGAAGTCTATCGACGTAGCACAATAACTAAATATTTTTTTACGCCGATAGTTATGACAGCACAATAACAAGGGAGAGAGATCCTGTTGTCTTTTTGTTGACGAGAATTTTCTTAAAATATTTTTTTTATCGAGATAGCAAATGTGGATGGTTATAATTTTCAAAAATAAAATGTGGATGGTTATGATACAAGTTAATTGGTGTTCAGGAGGTGGGATCTAGTAAATAAGAAAATTTTCTGAACATTTAGTATATAAGATAATTGAGGCAACATATGAGCTGATCTATTAATTTTGTTAATTTATTGATTTATACGTTTACATATTATTATTTATAATTAAAAGGATCATAAGACTTGTTTTAATAAATTTTGTATAATAAATTATGTATATATTAATTCTATATTAATCTCTTATTGAATTTTAAATATTTTGTAATAATATTAACGAATAAGGTGATATTTTAACATTTATATAGATTATGAATAATCATTTAATTGATTTTTGTTGTTAGTGGTGGAAATGATGAAATATAGTATTTAGAAGGAATATAAAAAATTAATATTTAGTAGCTGTAATCTAATATGTTAAAATAATCAATTGTTAGTAATAGTGTTACAATTTTTTTGAAATTCTATACGATATTTACATTTCACTGTTATAGAAATTATAATTGTAGTATGTAATACTGATTTATCTTATTAATTAGTAGTAATATGTAATTCACTGTATTTTGTTAATAATTCAGAATATTTATTAGTTTAATATGAAAATGAATCAAATTTATTTTCATTATATCTTTTTCTTGGTTCTTAAATCCTTCGTAAGAGATTTATTCCCCAAATCTACTGGAGCCTTAACCCATTTTCTTAGTAGATTGACCTGAAACTTGTATTTATATCGATCATTAGACATAAGCTTAACACATAAACAACTGTTTATAAACCACAGTATGAAAATTTGAAATTAATTTGACAAAAAAGAGGAAAGTACATTTAAGATCAAAGTTTGGAGAAGAATTTGAATTTTTTGTTGTCTTCTTTGTATGGGCTTAGTTTATTACAGAGTATAATAATGGATTTGCCTCCAGATCCTTGCAGTTAATGAGCCGGCTTCGAAAATGGTATCAGAGCCCAGATTCAAAAAACCTCCAGTTTGTCAAGATTATCGTAATTTATTTGCTCAGGTAAAAGTAAAATTTCAAAGAACTTTTGTAAAGCATAATGAAGAACTTATCAACAAAATGAGAAATATTATGCAACCAAATACGGTAGCTCAGCTCAGATCTGTAGCAGAAGCTGAAAAAGATACTCTTCAACAACAGAAGATACGTTTCAAAGTTTGTTATCAAAGTTTTTATAATCATAGAAAATCTCATGATAATGATTATCCAGATTATTGTAATATATATTCTCCCAGATTTTATAAAAGATGAACTATTAGTGTGATACTTGTACTTATTTTTTAGATAAAAGTAAAGAAATAAATTATATTAAAAGATATTATGATATTTCTCAATGTCATTGCACTAATCTTTTATATGAGATGAATTTTGCAGGATTATCTGAAGAAGATAAAGATTTTATTAAAGCAGAAAGAGATACTAGAAGATCGTTGATATTGCAAAAAGAAGCAGAAGTCTAGATATTCTAGGTATTCTTTTACCAGCATTACCATTATTATCATAAATTTCATCATGAATGTCATAGATAATTGTTTGACTTGTCAATAATTAGAAGAAAATATTAATAATTCAGAAAATAAATTAGAAGAAACAAATAGAATAAGACAATACTATAAAGATAGATTAAATTATTTAATCTTTAGTAATGTTAGTGGACAAGGTAGAAATCCCATAAAACAAAGATATGAAGAAAATCAAATTAGATATTTAAATCTTTCTTTTGAATTAAGTAATATATATCGAATACAATCAGAACATTTAAGAATTAATCATGACAGATAAAGAACAATATCAAAAGATTAAATCAGAAGGGTTAAAAATAGATAGTAATTTACTTGAACTTAAAAAAACGATAGAATTCTTTAGTAAACATATACTTGAAAAACTACACTCATTAGAAAATCAGAATGCAGAAATTCAAGATAAACCTTCTAATCAACAAAAAATCTTAAAAGAAACTCCCATAATGGAACATATATTAAAATTAAATTTTAAGATATGGATTATTTTGAACCAGCCTCAACATTTGATATTGAAGATTTAACATAACATTTGGATAACATAAATCTTTCTGATATTATAAACATTAAAACAAATGTTAAACCAGAGTTAAGATTAGGAAGACCTAACCCAAATATATTAGATATTCCTAGTACTAGCAGATATTCACTTAGATACTCTCAATTAATTCCTTTTGATAGACTTATTGAAAGATATGTAGCTACTTCATCAATTATAGATAAATATGATAAATCACCTTTAGAAAAAATGAGATCTGAATCCATTAACCCTTTTGGTATATATTTAGAATAGACTATATAAGTAATATAGAAGAAGCAATAGATAAATAGGAAACCGTGTTAAGATTAGCAATTTAAATTAATAAAATGGATTTTGAAATTGCTACTGAATTCTTAGAAAAAACATTATTAAATAATGCCTTAAGATTTTGAAAACAATTAAATCAAACAACCAGAGAAATGATTTTATCAAGAGATAATATAGGATAAATGGTAACTCGAGTTGTCAAGGGTATAAGGATAGAATTTATAAGAGAAGAAAATTATTTGAAAGAACCAGATACTATACGAAAATATACAATGGCTTTACATAGATTACAATTATGCGATATGTGTGAAATCAATAGATATATATGTATTTTTCAAAATTACTATTACCATATCTATAATCAATTGAATAATGATATTAATTATTTACAAATGTTTTACTCAAAGATACCAGATCCTTGGGGTATAAAACTTGAAAGTTTATATACAATTATAGATAATGTTGATACCTTAGGAAAAGGAGTTTCATTTTTAAAAGATAAACTTGGTGAATGGTATAATGATGCCATATTACTAAAGCAAAGTAAAGCATTAAAGAAGAAAACATCTTTATGTTGTTATGATTTAAAAATGGTAACAATGATAAGATGTGATAGTTCATATTATTATTCAAAGATAAAAAGGAATATAAGAAAAAAGAAATATTATAAAAAGCGATATTTTAAGAAAAGAAAAGCTAGATATTATAAAAGAAAAATTGGCTTTAAACCCAGAAAATCAATGTATCGCATAAACAAGCAATAAGGAATAAAGATAACTGAATGTCAGTGTTATTATTGCAAAGAAAGAGGTCATTATGCTAATGAATGTCCTAAAAGATTTAATAAAAAGAAAATTGAAATTGATAATGATATGAAAGAAATGATAAATAATGAAGATGTAAGTCCTATGGCACCCAAGAGGGGGTGAATTGGGTGTTAAAACTTTTTCGCAAACTCAAACTAGTAAATTAATTCAATTGGAAAACTAAATGCAATCACTAAACCAAGATTCAAGATAATATGGAATGTTAATGCAATTATCAAAGTAAATGCAATAAGTAGAGTTTAGAGAAAGATACAAGACAATTTTTAAAGAAGTTCACCTATCCCAAAGATAGGTTACGTCTCTTTTCCAATTACTTGTTGGATGATTCTATACTAATCAATCAAAACAAGTACAATTTTTTTCAAGGTAAAGAGTAACCTTTACAATCTTACTTTCCAAGGGTGAAGAGTAACCTTTACAATCTTACTTTCCAAGGGTGAAGAGTAACCCACACAACCACAATCTTATTCTAAGGTTAATAGGAACCTATCCTAAATCTTTTCCAGGCAAAGAGTAGCTTATACAATTCACAATTTACCCAAGAACTCAAATCCACCAAATTTAAGTAACCAATTACACCTTGAAAGGTTTTTCACTCAATGCACAATTAAACTAAAGGCTTTAACTTTTAATGAATGATATGAATGGATAATAACAACCTCGAAAGCCTAAACAAACATAGTATGGCAGAATTCAAACATAAAAACGTGTATAAGGTCAAGTAATATGATCAATATAAGCAATTCACAAATTCTGGATAGCTTAATCACTCAATGGATATTCAGCTCAAAACAGAAATATAAGTGCTTAAAAATCAATCCAAAAATTCCTAGAGAAATATTAACATCTTATGTGAACTAACAGTAATAATTTTATGCACCCAGAATTGATTCAAGTGATGTAACTCTTGATCAAATGAAGAACACTAAAAACTGGACAGTTTTGATGTCTTAACAAACTAATGCACACAAATGATCAAATATTCAACCAAAAATTCAAAACCTAGTGCAATATGATTCCTAAGAACTTAAACAAATAGAAAAAAATAATAACAAACATAAAGAAATAGGTTAAGCAGATTGAAAGTGGATTTAAATGTGAAACAGTGAAAGACATATGCTATCTTAAAGTGTATGAAGTTTCTAGTTCAAAGATAGCTTAAACAGGCCTCAATAATTGAAAACTAAGTTCAAAAAAAATTTAGAGACCTTAAGCAAACTAAAAACTCAAGCAACTCGATTTTAGAAACACGTTTGAGCACCTGAAATTGAGATTTAAGCTAGAATAGTGTCAACAGAGACAGTTTTGAAATAAGGATGAATTCTAGCTTTAATATGTTGAAATAACACTTCTAAAATGTAAAAGATAGATCGATTAAGCTCCTCGACACTCAAGTAAGATATTAAAAACAACTTCCCACACACAGAAACACAATTCGACAACAAAAGATCGAAAATAAATAAGTGTATTGTTTGAAGCTTTTGAAGAATTCAGATGATTTAATTTGTTTTTGGAGTGTCTAGAGTATTTTAATTTGTTTTTGCTGGGTATATATAGTGTTAGGAGACCAAAGGAGGGTTTGGAAAAGGTTTAGAGACGTTAGGAAGGAGACAAAAAAGCTTAAGACCCAAAAGGAGAAAACTAGCCGTTGGGTTCTGACTTCACAACGGCACCCTTTGCGAGATACAACGGCGCCATTGAGCTTAAGAACAGCCTGTCGTTACTGCCTTATGGAGACAGGGTACAACGGTACTCAAGCATGGTGCCGTTGATGATGAACAGCCTGTCGTTAATGTCTAGAAATCACAAAAAATTCTGCACAATTGACTCCAAATAATTCCAAACAAGTTCCTAATGATAATTAACACTTCAAACACCTTTGAAATCATGTATTGAAGCTATATGAATGATC
>JAOXYD010000136.1:6977383-7000243 GCA_028565735.1 Pinacopodium congolense | reverse complement strand
TGCGCTTTGCAAAGGTGATGTCGGTGAAACAGACTGCAAAACATGTGTTGAGCAAGCAGGCAATGAGATCCGCCAACTCTGTCCTTCTAAAAAATCTGCAGTTATTTGGTACGATAACTGTACGCTGAAGTACTCGAACAAGGACTTTTTCGGCCTCATCGACGTGAAAAATCGCTTTCGTCGGTGCAATTGGGATGTCGAATTGGTAGTACACAGTGCAGCAAAGATAAAGCTTATTCACAAGCTGGTAAACAACGTTGGGAAGTCCCCAAACCTATACGCAGCAGAAGATGTCAAGAAAGGAGTAACAAAGAGAGCAGGAAGGTTTTATGGGATGGCTCAATGCACCAGGGATCTTTCAGTCTCAAAATGCAAGAGATGCCTCAGGATATTGTACAGCAGGTACAGCGTAATGTGTCCTATGAGAGATGGTGGAAAGATATATACAGGCAGTTGCTTCCTTAGATATGAGAGCTCCCCTTTCACATAAAGTTGTTAAATGCTTAAACTGTAACAGAACTACTGGAATTAACAGTCCAAATAAATGAAATAAGATTATTTTTATTTGCATGTGAGCCAATATTTCACCGAAGCTTTTATTTGAACGAAAGAGATTTTAAAAATGTGCAACAGTTCACTTTAATTACAATTAATGGAGCCGTAGAACCATGCAGCGTAATGACAGGACTTGCGTGAGTTGCATCAAATTTAAATTTTAAAGGGAGGGACAATTCAATTATTTTTCCTGAATTAATTTACAAAGAGGTTTATACATTATGATTTAGGGACTTCAAAAATTAATATAAAGGGTTGTAAAAAGGCAAGAGGATCTCTCAGCTTAAAATAATTTGAGATGTAATTATTATATGATAAAAGTTCTCTTATGTGTCTTTTTTATTTTTTTAAAAAATTATGGTTGATAAATATAATTAAAAATTTATAGACACATATAATTTGTAAATTATTATTAAATATATGATATCTATCATTAATTCAAATAATTATATTAACATTCACAAATTATTACTAATTTAAAACATGTCCGTTATAAAAACAATAGAAATGATGAAATGATTAATAGTCATCATCCTACTTAATTAAGAAAAGAAAAAGAAAAAATTCAAAAATGGAAATTAAAGATTCCTAACCAGAAAAAAGCAATGTAAGGATTTATTAATAAATTAATAAATGGGTTAAATGGTTTATTTTATTTGGTTAAATAACTATACAGATCTTTAATGAAATTCGCAAATTGGGGGGATGTTTGAATGAAGGACAACTTTTTAGGAAAGGATTTAACCAAGAATAAATAAATGTAAACCTAATAATTCTTTAGAAGGTTCAAAATAAAATTTAAAAATAAAAGCGCTACCGGTTAGATTACTCGACCTGAGCCTTGTAAATGAATTTTAAAGGACTAAAAATATTCTCAACGTTTATGATGGGACTTAGAGCTTGAAAAATAACCCCACATGTAAGCTATCAATTTATCTGATTAAGTGAATCCTAAATCGATCAAATCAAACTCAAACTAATTAATCACATTCAATTTTAGTATAAGAAATTTTTTTAATCTTAGTAGATCAAATCCAAGTTGATTAAACCCTCAAATTATAGCTAATAAAAGTTAAAGTCGATTAAGCTGACCTAACCAATAAAACTATCTTAAATCGATCAAGTCAAACTCGCGTCAATTAAGTCCTTTTAGGTATATGAAAACTTCTCAAGCCAATTAAGCTAGACATTATCTAATTAAGCCACCCCTCACTCAATTAAATCCAATCCAAAAGTCAAGTCTAATTCAAAGTTGATCAACTCAACTTAAATTAGTTAAGTCAAGCATGCCAAGTTGATCAATCAATCCAAGTCGAACAAACATTCCAAAACTAATTAAGAAAAGCTCAACCAGTAGCATAAGCTGATGAAACACTATTTAAGCGAAGCCTAAAAGGATCAAGTTCTAATCAAATCACCTAATTTAATAAAGTTAAGTCCAACCTAAACAAGTCATTATCAAGATCCTAAGCTGACTAAGTGACAACTCGGGCCTAATACCAAAGCGATCAAATCTAAACGACTTATCAAATTAAGGTAGGCCTTAGCTAAAGCTTAATCAAGATGATCGCTCCAAGTTAAGTCTATCATGCCAGCCAAGTCAATAAGGCACTTTAAAACCAATTAAGACAAGCACAAGTGGTAGCGTAAACTAATGAAGCCTTACTTAAGCCAAGCCTAAAACAATCAATTTCTAGATTAATCAAGCCACCCAAGTCAATTAAGCTAAGCTTAAAGCGACTCAACCACAAGCAAACAAGTGAAAAACCATGTCTAAGACCAAGATGATCAAATCTAGACAGTTGATTCAATCCTTAGCTAATTGATCTCTTTAAAATGATTAACCCTTGCCTAAGTCAATGCTCAAGTAGATCCTTCACTAGTCGCTTAAGTCTAGTTAGGACAAGTTAAAGATAATTAATTCAAGCTTATGGAAATTAAGCAAAATCTATCAAGCCAAGCTTATAAAGCCTTAGATCAAACTGATTAAGTCTAAATTGATTGAGCAAATTCAAATTGATCAAGATATCCGAGGTTAATTAAGTCAATCGAAAAAATTGATTAAGCTAAGTGCAAGTGGATTAAGTTAAACCCTAAGCTATTAAGCTAGGATCAAGATGATTGTCATGCCCCGAGCTCAAGCCTAATTAAGTCTGTGGCTGATTGCCACCTAATGACAAGGCCTAACCATTAAAATATTATCCATTTGGTTAGGACTTATGACCCACTAAACTCACAAAATTCAATGGAAATAACTTAATAAACATAGTCATTTCTCTATCTAAAAGCCCTCTTCAATCCAATTGCATGCAACCACTCTCAAAACCCACTTAAGTCTCCTTGCTTTCAATATACTTTGATTCATAAAAATACACAAAGTTAGGTTGTACCTACCATTAGATAAAAATTATAATAAAATAAATATAAAACACATCCATTATATTCCATATACTACAATATCCATAATTATGACTATATGACAACTAATTTTTCTCGAATATGTGTCAACAAAAGTCATCATGTAAGAATAAAATTCATAAAATAATAATGAAAAATGCTTCACATAAAATGGTATCAACTAAACAATACAATTTCATATACATGTCCAAGGTAAGTGCCAACTAATTAGCCCTAGGCAGCAAACCTATATACAATTGAATTTGGCGCCAACTAATTTTCCTCAATCAATAAACTTGTCTATGTCCAAATCTAACACTGGATAATATATCATAGGCAATAGAATGAAATAATACATACCGCATTATCACACTAGCTAATTTATCCTAACCAACAAAATGGTACACGCCTCATTATGGCACTAGTTAATAGGAATTAGCTAACCATTATATGTAATATTCTTTCCTTAGTTATTAATACTTCTTTCTCCCATATTTTTATCTATTTTATTTTAAACTCTTAAAGTTTAACATTTACTTCTTGATCCTTTTCCTTCATTCTTCATTGCTAATGACTCTAACTAGTTAAACGTCTATACCAATCAACTCCTCCCATTAACTCTGTCACAATCATACCAATTTTGTCCTCCAAAAATATTGGAAACATTATGAAATTCAAAAAGGACAAATAACAAAAATCACTAACTTTCGATCTATCATCTCTGGTGGTTATTATCAGAAACCACCACCACCATTAGACTAGCCTTCATGTTAAAAGTAAAAGTCATAAGGTCCTGTCATTAGCCATCACTTAGATTGCAACTAATTGATGGAAAAAATGGTCAAGGCTCCAAATATATTTTTGTTTAATTCCTCCAATTTTGTTGAAAATTTGAGTTTCATACAGAAAGATGTTCTACTCATCAAAAGCTTTTAATTATTAAAAAAATTGTTAGTTTTGAAGTGAAAATTTTTTCAATAATTGGAGAAATCTTTTGGTCACTGGAATTATGGTTTTGATGAATTTTCTACTGAAATTTTTTAGAAAAATTTTAAATTCTATAAATCATACTAATTATTTTTTCCCTAAGAACTATAGTGAAATTCTAATGGTTTGTTAACTAGGAATAACTAAAGTTTAAAGTGAGAATAAGAATCATTACCCATCTTTATAATTGGACTACTCTAGCAAATCTAATAAGTCCTAAGTTATTAATTAATCCCAATAGCTTGTAGAAGATTATGATTAAGATTTTTTAAAAATATTTTTAGGTATATCAAAAGTAAGACCTACATCATGAGGCTCGAATAGAAGAGTGTTTCAATTAAGTAAGTTTATATCCATTTATTGATAAAGAATTTGTATCAACCTTTGAACATAGTTCACCGTTAGTATAGGCAATGACAAACTAGGTTAGGAAGTATAGGCTATTTATATTCATGTGTTTATGGCAATACCTTTATATGTGTGTGTGTGTGTGTGTATATATATATATATCAATACCTACATATACTATATATATACATAATTGCGTAAGCAATATTATGATGCCTGTATAATTATTATCATGACATTTAAGTATACATCTATGGATTTTATTAATTACGACATAATGTATGCATTTATGTAGATCTTTGTATGATTGTGTGCTTACTGTATACAATTGTATGACTGATATGCTGGATTATATATGCATGATGTGTATGACTGTGAATGTAAAGGAAGAAAAAAAACCATAAGATGCGCCACTTGATGGTATATATAAGGATTAAAATCACACTGATTGATCATGAGGAATATTACGATCATTCATGATGTTGAGTTCTAATACAAATTGATCTTAGTTGATAACTTAACTCCTAATTGAGTCTTTATTTGATATGTATATTATTAATATGACTATGATTTTAGGAAATATTGAGTGAGGGTTAGATTGTTGGTAATGTTTGGTTCCTTGTAGCCCCCATGGACTAAGAGAGCCATACGGTTATTAAATGTAGGTTTATAGTTAGACAATTGATGATGCTTTACTCCCTACAACCATTCAAGATTTAATATTATGATGATTAATCCTAGAGTTTATGGTCCTATAAATACTCCACCACTATTAGTTGTGCAATGGATAGGATTTATCATACATCATTTATCTATATATTATTGAGTGTGAGCATGTCATTGACTATCGTAAAGTGATATAAACTTACTCAATGAGATCTGACTCCCTTCATCTTTATTTTTCATTTCAGGTACCACTAGCTTAGCAGTAGTAGCTCTTGAGAATTGTCAACTACATAGTTCCTATTTTATGTATTCTAATAATTATTTTTGTTTATCTTTATATTCTAGAGTCTGTAGTAACATGATCACATGTACTATTATTGTTATACTTTTATTGAATGGTTTCTTATGTATGTCTATGTCATAATTTTACTTTTTCTTTTATTTATATACACATTTTTCATTGCTTGTAAAGCTTACATATGGATTGAAGGCCTCAATTTTCAAATCTTATGTGCTATTCACATGCCTATTTCGGGTTGTAACATTTTATAAATAATAACAAACATACACATGCCCTTCGTTAGCCTAGCAACACATCCTAAAATGCACAAAATAAATCACGTATTACACCTTTCAAACACAGGCACCAACATCTAGGGAATCAGTCTGGTTAATAAAAATGAGCTAAAATAAGACTGAACAAGGCAATCAAAGTAGTAGTTAACTAATTTAACATAACCGAATCAAAAGAGGATGAAGATGTTGACTAGGAGACACGTAGACTAATAGAGTCATGTCCAAATGTTCTCGTGTTAATGACTAGACATTAACATGGAAATGATTGAACCAGTGACTAGAAGACACATGTTAATGATGTGGGAATGAAGCTATAATAATGTGGTAATGATTGGACCAATGGATGGATGACATGTGGTAGGTGACACTAACATGGTTAGTATGACGTGACGAGTCACTTAGAAGAAGTCATTTGAATTGTCTTCTACCTCTAAATGTTGGAAAAACTAGGTTGTGATGACAATGGCTTCTAGAGGTGGATAAGAGCAAGTGTGGAAGCTTATAAGAATATAGTTTTCACCATTGTAGCTTACACAAAGACTAGACCAGTTTGATATGTAGCAAGTTGTTAAGAATGAAATTGAAGATCGCTAAAATTCTTGAAAAGAAGGCTATCATAAGAGAAAACAGAGAAGCTAGAATTTTTCAACTCCTTTTCTTTTTAAACAAATAAGATATATACCATGACAAAATAAGATAGATAAAGCAAAAAACAGAGAGAAGTTAATGAAACAAAGTTCTTTGTATTTTTGTATGTATAATTCATAAATGCAAAGGGGAATATGGGTTAATATTTTAAAAATTAGGCCAAACATCGAACCGATAAAGGAAGAAGTTTAAGGTTTAGCTCTAACTAGTATAAAATCGTTATAAAATAATACGATGTATAAATTATTAATTTATTTTTTTAATCTTTTACTAAATTATAGTATTAAAAATATATTATATTAAAAAATTTTATTTTAATATTTATTATCTTAAATTAAAAATATAACAAAAAGTTGTTGAATAAATAAATAATATCATATAAGAATAAAAATAAAAATGAAATTAATAGATTTAGTTTATAATAAAAATAATTAAAAAAGAGAGGAGTAGGTTGGAGAAAAAAAAAGAAGGGGAGAGGGAAGGGCATTAGAAAAGAGGGAGGAATGGGATTGGACCCAAAAAAAAATTTTAATAACAATTGAAGAGGGGTAGGATTAGGGATGAAAAGGGTCAAATCGACATGTAAAACTGAATCAAACTGACCAATTCTTTAATTTACAAGGTTTCAAAAAAAGAACTAATAAACTGACCAATTTCAAATAAACCAGGTTGAATCAATCAATTAACAACTTATCAACATTAATACATATTTAAATATTGATCATATGTTGATGAGTTGTTAATTGACACTTAAGAGTTGACTATGCAAATATGACAACACTCATTGCTATTAAAATAAAATTTAATTACCATATATCATAAATATTTTATTTAACATTTCTTACATCAGTTTCGTTTTTTTTATGTTTTTTTATTTGTTTTTCTGTGCTTTAGTTGTCCAACTTTTCATTGTACTTTTCTTTCTTTCTTTCTTTTTTGTGCACGATGTAAAAGGTTCTATTTTGTGAAACTAATAAGTACTTATTTATCATGTTTATTTCAAATTAAAACTTCTCTCTCTTTCTCTTCCTTTGACTGTACATTTTTATCATTTGACACTGATGCACCAGCAAGTCCTAATTGTGACAGGTTCATTTGCTCCAAGGAAAGGACATAAACATCCATCAATCGGTTGAGGATGCTGATATCCATTTGCAATAATTAGAGCTTCTTTTCAAATTTGCATTCTAGAAGCTTAAATGGGGTCTATAATAACACCTTTCATATATGGGAAACATGTCATTACCAACACAAAATTAACCACACATGTTTTCACGTGTTTGAGATATATGGCATCTAATTTATGATATGGAAGTCTTACCAATCATAGATAAATCTTTTAATTCATAAAAGTTATATATGTGTTCTTACTAACTTATAGAAAATAATAATATGGTCGTTTCTTAGGAGTAACTTAAGTGACGTGAGAAATAGAGGTCATGAATTTGATTCCTGAACTCTAAAAAATTTTCATATCCTAAAAATTGGATTCACTTTGTAGGAAAGGCCTTAATAAAATCAATTTGATTCTTGAATTTTTTTTAATTATCAAAAAAAAAATTTCTTTATTTAACTTATAAATTATCAAATAATCATATTTAAACTCGTGTTATCGAGTATGCATTGTGTTGTTAGTAATACAGACATATAAATGACCAAAATTAGAGACATTGAGAGTAGTTGGTTGGACCATAAAAGAGTGTTAAATTCGGACTATTTTGTTCCACTTTGTGGCTGCTTGTCCAATCAAATGAGTCACCCTTTTTTTTTGGACAAGCATGCATTGAAAAACAAACAAATGTCTCTGCAGGAATCGATGGACATAGATTTGAGTAACGTATAATGTCGTTGAAACTGTTTTTGAATTGATTAAAGAAATACCAAATTCCGATACCACTCAGTTTATTAGGTGATGTGTCGCACAAAGTAGACATGGGAAGCTCAGTTTCGCAAAGAAAGTGTGAGAAAGGCAAAGCACCCCAGCAGGATAGCGCATGCTAGACAAGCTACGGTCCCACTATGCCCACACAAAAGAGAACTTTCCCATGCCTTGACCTTATTTCATCTAAATCTATCTCTATATTCATTCCATCAAGTGACCCTATATCCCTTACGTGTATCTTAAACTGTGGTTGAAGCTCATGAAGAGATTCGTCTACAAACAGAAGGCCCCGAAACAGCTCTTTCTGGTCATTCTTCTTGGCCTGGATGAACAGTCCAAATCATAAAAAGAAACGAGAAAGAAAAGTGTTGTTTAATGATTTGAATTTTAGTTAGATCCCAGTTACGACAGAACTTGATATTTTAGAAGTACGATCTGAAAAGAAATTGCCTGTGAGATATGCGCTGGAAGTGGAGGCGAAAGTCTATAAGTTCAAGTCCAGACCCCATCATTAACCTCATTAGAGATGCAGGAACAACGCTCCACAATATGGTACAGAAAAATAACGTAGTTTAAATTGGTTTCAAGCACCGCTTAAGATTGGAAAAATTCAGGTCTTTTTGTATTCGAGGGTTAAGATTTTATAAGAAAACTTAATGTACTCATTGTAAGTTGTCTCACATAAAAGGAATAAAAATTCTCTGTCTGTCTGTCTATTAATGTAAATCTCATTATTAGAGAACAAACCACATAAATTTTAGGCTATGTTTAGTATTAATTTAATTTGTGATTTTCGTTTCTTATTTTTTAAAATATAAAAATTAATAAAAATAATATAAAATTTGAAAAAGACAATATATTAATACATACAAAAACCTTAAAAAATTAATACTAAAACTTAAAAAATATATATAAATTAACACACATATACAAAAATAATACCAAACATGATCTTTGTTTTTATTTTTATGACTGTCTTTGTTTTCTTATTTCCGCTATTTGCATAACAAAATGGATGAAGCACATTTGGAGGCGCCGTCATTCTTACTTAAACAATGAATCTAGTTAGTTTCAATTTTTAGTTTTAATTTTTATTTTTTAAATATAAAAATTAATAAAAATAGTATAAAATTGAAAAAATTATATAAAATTTAATATAAAAATATAAAATTACAATTAAAAATTACAATCAACAACTCAATTAAATGTACCTTAATTCTTGTTTTCTTACACTCGATTAATGAAAATTGTAAAAGTTTCTTGGCTGAGGGGTCGACCGCTCCACATGCTATGCATGAAACTATTTTCTGTGTGTTACAATTTAGTGTTATTAGCAATTTTCCATATTAACTTGCTAACTGTAAATTACAAGTTGGTCAATAGTGATTCTATCAATAATTGTCAAAATAGAAAGACGGTTAGAGATGTGTCCGGTGACATCACAAGTAGAACAGAATTTAGAAAATAATTTTAAGATTTTGATTTAAAATTTTCATACCTTCTTTTAATGTTGATTTTCTTATGGAGAAGGGTACCCTAATTACACTATAATTGATCAAACTTGCAGGTAATTAAAAAGTTAATCCATTGGACTGCTAAATGTCAAGGAATTTATCATTAATAAACATATAAATGGTCGGCAGGTCGGTAAGGACAAAACCCTTGAGCACTTTGAAAGCGATAGCTATATACACTATCATCCTGCTGCTGATGGAATAGACTAAAATCGAAACGGCAAGAGATAACATCTTCTTCTTTTTTTATCTTTTTGATTCTTGACTTACGAACAATCACTTCTACTTGTAGATTCTAATGACAGAGTCCCTAAACTCAAAACCAGTTAACAAAGGAAAGGGAAAAAAAAAAAAAGGATTGGTACCAATAAAATGGTGACTATCAGCAATTATTATATTATACAATAATTTAAATAATTATATATATTTTTAATTATTTATTAATATATAAAAAGTAATTGAATTATTTCAAGCCACATTGGCTACAGATGGCTATCATCTACAGAATATATAGTTGACTTCTTGATAGAATTAGCTAACTTTAACTTAAACATTGTGGCAGGAAGAATGTCTATATTAATCTTGCAAGTTAATTAAGCCATGTGATTTTAAATTATAGGCTTCAACTGTAATCATAATTACAAGATGATAATTATCATTTGCATTATTTTTGTAATTTATTAGAATTGTACTTGTAATTATCGTTTTATTCTATATCTTGTTATTTGCTTGAAGGTAGATTGATTAATAGTCATTTAGTATTATGGTTGTGATTTTTATTTTTAGTTTTTATATATTTGTATTGATTTTTGTGTATTATTTTCGATTTTTGTGTTGTATTAATATGTCGTCTTTTTCAATTTTTGTGTTTAACAAAACAAAAAATCAAAAATCAAAATACAAAATCACATCCATACCAAACAAACCTTAAAATCTTATTTGTTCCTAGGTAATGTGCGATTGAAGAAATGTACTTATAAATAGGATTAATTGAACCATTATCAGGATGTTTGGATGTGCTGCTAATATAATAGCTAATATTTCAGAGAGTTATACATTCTATTTAATCAATTAATCAAGACAAACAAAAAAGAGTTAAGTACTGAATAAGAGAAAAGACAAAAAAAGAGAGATGATTTCTTTCATTCACAACCACAAATATATATATTTTTACAGAATATATATATATATGAGCATTCATCAAGCGTTTAAAGTAATACAACTAAAACAATATGATCATTTTTCCCTTTCTTCATTTATCAAATATGCATATTCCAATATCAGAGTCGGAGCTTGAACTTAAGAATCCACTGAACTTGTTCTCCTCATCCCTACCACTTTGCATCAAAAGCAGTGACATATCCGAACTATTTTCGGCCCCAAAACTGGAGACTCCATCACCATCATATCTGTCCTCTTGGCTCAACTGGGAAGCCACAAATTTGTCAAGTGCTCTCCAGTCTGTTACTTTCTTATTATCAATGTTGCTGTTGCCCACTGTAGTCTGCTCTTCTTCAGCATTGCTGTTATTGTTA
Organism: Pinacopodium congolense; assembly: GCA_028565735.1. Lineage (NCBI taxonomy): Eukaryota > Viridiplantae > Streptophyta > Magnoliopsida > Malpighiales > Erythroxylaceae > Pinacopodium > Pinacopodium congolense. The sequence continues at coordinate 6,989,135 of JAOXYD010000136.1, read as the reverse complement.
CTGACGTTCTTTGGTAAGATGTACCCGGAGCTTGTTGCCCTCTTTACTAATGGCAGAGATGGGCTCTCTAACTGAGGAAGCTGTATAAAATTATCTCCATTCATGAAACTTAAATTATCTGCTTCTATCTCTTGCTTACATAAGAAATTCTGAGGCAAAAAGCTCTGAGGTTGTCTCGACATATAATCAACAGGATCAACCACTGAATTTGAACTAACCCCACTCGATTCATCATAAAAATAGCTCGAGTCCCACCCTTCAATGGTCTTGATTTGGCTTGTAGTTCGCTTCTTGAATGCTCGACAAACTACCCATCCTTCTTCCTGCAGTGAAAGTTCAATAAATGAAGCTTTTTCATTATGGGTGCAGCTTTTTGTTTTCACTTTTGATAGTTCTCTTTTGGTTTGGGAAAGAGAAGTAGTGGACACAGTTCAAAAGTTGATGAACGAGGAAGAGAATTGGAATATTTCTGTTGACAAAATTAATATTAAGAAAGAGAACCAATTCAAGAAAAGGTTATTCGTATGCTTTACCCCTACCGATGATAACAACTTTTGACTTATAGAGGGTGCAACTGATCAGCTTTCTAAAAGTCACCTAAGATGACACTGCACATCCTTCGGTCACTGGTCCATGACTCTATGCATGGAAACATAGTGGTAAACTCAAAGAAAGTAATGGAAATTGTTGAATTTGACTTCTAGCTAAAGCCCTTTTACTATTAGAAGATTCATACTTTCAAGTTGAGAGAGAGGAGGGATGCCATTGTAAACTTTATATTACATCAAAAGATAGGTAACATGAGGAACTTATTACAGCTAATTATCTTGTCCCATTAAGAAGAAAGATTACTGTAGAACTTTTCATACGTGAATGCAAAGTTGTATGCAAAAGAAGCTTCCACATATATTAGGTAATAAAAGAGGTTCCTCAAGGTTCATAAAACCACTTAACATGTTGGAAGACCATGAAGACATTCTATTTTCACCTTGAGTGATGGTTAAATATCAAAACATGATTACGAAGAGAGTGACATAGACTAGTAGCAATGTTGCTAAGTGCTTGCCTGTGGAGGACCATTCTCGTCGGATTCAAGCCTGTACTCATGCATGATCCAGTCAGTCTTTTGACCATTTGGGGCTCTTCCTTTGTAGAAAACAAGGGTTTTCCTCATTCCAATCAGCGTTTTTTTGTCGTACACTGCCTTGTCTCTCCCCGTTGCCTTCCAGAATCCTGCCATAGTAGCTCTATTGGTCCTCGTTCCCGTCGGATACTTCTTATCCTTGTGGCTGAAGAAATACCATTCATTCTGCTCCTCATACCCGATCCGGCATCTGTCTGCTGATCAAAATTCAGGTCTCATAAGTCTTATCCGATAATTAATAGAGCATTGGCTCACCTAATAGTGTCAGTTGGAGTTGGCTTAGTTCCATTATGATGGTTACTGACTGTCAACTCATTAGAAAGCCAAACGAAAAACAGACAACTTCCGCAAGGATAGGGAAACACCTGAATTCTATCCTGCATTATAATACCCTAACAACGATATCCATATAAACCAAAAGACTTTCTATACATGATCTGGAACCCTAGAAAGGAAAAAGAAAGAAACACGTAAGCAAAAGAAAAACCTTTCTACCTTGAAGATCCCATGGCTCAATTCTGTACAGATCTATATCTCTAATAACATCAAGGTCGATCTTTTGTGATGCAACTTTCTTCCTCAGATAATACCCCACAAGCTCTTCATCGGTGGGGTGAAACCGGAATCCTGGTGGTACACAAGACTCCATTGACTCCATCACAGAATCTGGTACTGCACCAAATTCACCAGCTCTAGCGTTACTATAGGTGTCTTTCAGTTCATCTTCTTTAAATCATAACCATGTCAATGGACTTATGAAAATATGAAACCAAAGAAGAGAGAAGCTAAAAATTGAAAAGCTATAGAACTGTAAAAACATATAGAACAAGAATAATCTGCTGAGAAATAATGAACAGTCTTAAGTGAAAAGATGACAAGTGTTATCAGCTATAATCATCAACTCATTTGGTGGCCAGCAACAGCCACAACGTATTATCTACGAAAGGAAAATAAGCGCGTGTTATAACACAATAGAATTCCGTCCCTTCAAGAACAATGATTTTTATCGGGATAGAAAATAGAGAAAGAGGTGAAAGGAAAGGAAAACAGAATCATGAGAGTTTGTTCAGATGATTATAATTAAGTTGAAGAGCTTATTAGCGCCTCTAGCTATTTGTTCAGGGTCTCAAGAAAAGGACAACTAGAGGTTTGTGCTAATGATGTTGTCTTGTGATTGTGAATGGTGGAAATGATTCATCAAGAACGGGGTTCGCATTACATTACATTACATTATCAACAAAGAGACTATTTCACACCATTAATTAACTAGACCACTGACAATTAACAGAACATAGAACAAAAACAACTTTTCGGAAATTAGTCATGTTATAAACTGATGACATTAGAGAGAGAATTAAAGCTATAATTAAAAAAAAAACTGTGGGGTTTAAAAAATATAATTGGCAATGGTGGACAAAGAAGATGATGTTATCTAAAATTTGGCACGCCTTTCTCCACAGAGAAAAGGTTAAGGTGGCCAAAAAGAGAGACACTCTTCTGTTGGTGGATCAAGCCTGCAAACAGACCAAGTAGATACTAAAAAGAGAAAAGAAAAGCACTGTTGAAGCACTTGCAGAGTCTTTTTCTTGTTGCTGAACCGGGTTCCGACGATCTTGTCTGTTTGTCGAGAATTTCCATGGCATAACCTGATCTCTTTTATTTCCTTTTTCTCAATAGCTACGCTCTCAAAGAAAAATGCAGACTCAAAGAAGAGTATAATTCCAACAATCTATCAAGAAATAAATAGTATGAATATAGGTGAAGGTTTTCTGTCAAGAAGTTAGTGTTTCAGCGACACGGTCAAGATTGATTTGTTGAGAATATCCTGTCAAGGTGTTAGCGACTTGGTGTTTCTTAGAGAGACCGAGAGAGAGAGAGAGAGAGAGAGAGGACTAGCAATAGATTTCAGGAGAATCGCGAGCTTGAGAGTTTACCTAGACAAATATAGTAACAAAGAAATCAACTTTCTAACAATCTTTTACCAAATCTTGTAAGGTGTTTGTCAGGTTTATGATTCTTGACCCGATTGTTCATGGAAACCCAAAGTTAAGTGAACGTTGGACGAAGTGGGATGGCGACAAAAAATCAATAGCTATATGTTCCAGGTAAAGGATGTGTTACCTTAGATATAGACAAGGACTAGCTAGCTAGCTAGCCATGGAAAAAGAAGTAACATAAGAAATGTTTTCCACAAATGAGAAACCCCATGTGTTGACAGGATCAAAGAATTCCGATTTTCTCTCATTTGGGTACTCGAAAGATTTAGTTTTTCATGGAAGAGTTACACTTCCAGGTCTAAAAGAATAGTATATATACAATCTGTACTGCAAGAGGGCTTGCCTTACCTTAGAAGTAACAGTCCTGCTGGTAATGCCGATTTAATTGTGGTAATCTTTTGTTTAGAACAGAAGGAATGAAGAAGAGAAGAAGAAGAAGAAGAAGAAGAAGAAGAAGAAGAAGAAGAATATAAAAGGGATTGAAGAAGCTGGTGAAATGAGAAGGAAATTTGTGTTAAAGAAGAGAAAGAACTGAAATCTTGAGAGAATATAAAAAGAAGAAGAGAAGAGTAGACCAGTGGACCGCCTCGTGCACATGGGGTTCCTAGGACTGTCGCCATCCAATTACGTCACTCACTCCCTTGTTTAAACTCCATTCCATTTGCCGGCCATTTTCACTCTTATCGCCTTCTCTAAATCAATCTATGTTCTTTATGCTACTTATACGATAATGAAAGATTATGAATAGGGATAAAATTAATAAGCAATCTTATAATTTACTAAAATATTAATTATATTTTTATAAATTCAAAACTATTAAATAAACTTTTAAAATTTTAAATTACTTTTATCAGTTAATCTTTCGGTACTTTGATTTTATAAGAATTAACAACATGTTTACGTGACACATTTAAATATTATTAATTAAACTTTTATAATTTTAAAATTATTAAATAGGTTCTTAAAGTTTCAAATTACTTTTATTCTTTAATCTTTCATTACTTTTATCTTATGAGAACTAATAGCATGTTTACATAATATGTCCATGTGATACATTTAGAAATATGAAGTAATGCCACATGATACCAAACTAATAGATGAAAGTAATTTGAATTATCTTTAAGAACTTATTTGATAATTTACCAAATTATATGAATTTAATTAATAGTTTATCAAACTACAAATACCTAATGATTTTAAATTCAATTAATGAATAATTTTAATAATTAAATAAAAATTTAATAATTAAAAGAGTATACCCTTTAAATATATTGTCATTTTAATAAAGTATAAGGATTTTTAAATTAACTTTAAAAAATCAAATAAACCACAAAAAATATTTTATCTTTTACAAATTCAATATATAGATCATTAGATACATGTGAAAGTAAGGTTAATGTATTTATCATATAAATAACATAAAATTAATTGTTTTAAATTGATAAAAAATTTTGGTTGATAATGATTTAATTTATATATGATTTTATACGATCTAAATTGAAAAAAAAATTTATATTTAATTTCAATTAGATCAAAATAAAATAGTATATAGCTTATTCGTATCTAAAATTTTACTTGAAATAATACGAAATAGATATAAAATTCGGCATATAGAATTTTTTAATTATATTTAAAACTCTGCAAGGAATATAAAAAAATTCATAAGAAGAAGTAAAAAATAAAATTTATTTAAATCTAATTTAAGTCATTAATTTTATATCAAATTGAATTAAAAATTTTAAACCCAATCGAATTAATTTTTTATCTAAAATTAATTACTTAAATTAGGTTTTAAAATTTTTAATTTTAATTCAAATCATATTTAAATTTAAATTATTTTATTTAGATTCAATAATAATTGAGTATAAAAAAAGTTCTTTAGACCATATGAAATTATAACTAAACCAAACTATTATCAATTCAAAAAATTTATCAACTTAAAACAATTATTATTGTATTATTTGCACACTAAATATATTTGCGTTACTCTCACATATATACAACATCATAGATATTAAATATGTAAAAGATAAAATATTTTGTTAATTGATTTGATTTTTCAAATTTTAATTTAAAAATTATATATACTTCATTAAAAGGACATAATATTTACAACATATATTTTTTAATTATTAAAAATTTTATTTTAATTATTCAAATAATCCATTAATTGGGATTTAAATCATTTAGATCCTTCTAATTTAATAAACTATCAATTAAGTATCTATAATTTGGTAAATTATCAATTATTTTTTTATAATTTGGTAAACTAATAAATAGATCCATAAGATTTTAAATTAATTTTATCTATTAATCTAGCATTACGTGACATTGCTACGTATCTGCAAATGTGCCACATGAACATACTACATAAACATGTTATTAGTCTACATAAGATAAAAATAAAAGAGGACTAATTATTGAAGTAATTTAAAATTTTAAGGATCTATTTGATAATTTTGAAACAATAAAGACCTTATTGATAGTTTATTAAACTATAGGAATCTTGTGTAATTTTGACTCCATTTAATACATTATCCAAATTAAAAGTCACAATGTACATTTAGGGTTCCTAAATTAATGATTTGTTAAGTGTTTTTTTTTTTTTGAGTACATGTATGTAACAGTGAAAGTAACGTTAGGTGAATAGTTTTTAATTATATTGGAATTTGTATAGTTGATTATAGACTAAAAGGGACCACTCTCTAAAATTAGGTTTGGTAGATACAAATAAAATTTCAATCTTTAATATATGGTGGGTATGAACGTCTCTTTTATGTTATAGATCGCACTAATATCTTTGTATTCATTAATTAAAAATAAAGAGTTTATCTTAAAATTAGAAAATAAAGAAAAATTAAATAATTTAATCTTGTTCATAGAATGATTTTCCAGTAAAATAAATGATTGCTAAAAAGTCATTAAAACAATTAATATTAAGTTCATGTAACAATGAGCATATTTATTTACATGTAATTAATTACAATTTTTGCTTAACTCATACAATTTATTCTAATAATATAAAGCAAGATTTTTTCAAATTAATTAAAAGAAGAAAATAGTGGTAAAACTCTCAAGAGATAATTTTTATGAATGTAATCAAATAATTATTAATTATATAAATTTTTATGACAATCATCATTGCTTTAATACAATATAATGTAGAGATTAGTTAGTTCAGTATAAATTTAATATTTCGTTTTTAATAAATGCAATAAAACATAAATGAGTGGCAATGTCTTTTTTTTTTTTTTTGGGTACTTTAGCTTGGTATATCATTTGAAAGAAAATATATACTTGGATAAAGTACATTGATTTTAGTGGATTCAAATACTATATAAAAAATAAATAGACACATAAATATTAATAGTATCATTTGACTCTACTACTAACAATATTATGTATATTGTATTTAATTTAAATTGTCTCTCAATATATAAATATAATATGGAATAAAATTTGATAATGAGGATAATGGTAGTTATATTATGAATTCCCCAAATCTGAAAATCTTTATTATGAGATATAGAAGTTAAAATATTTGTGAATAAGGCTAAAAATAATTTTGAATTTGGAGATTTAGAATATATTTAAAACAAATGAATTTTACAAAATTTTATGAAATTCATTTACAATTTCAAATTTTTACATTTGGAATACTGAAATTTGTTTATTTCAATTATGTGATTTAGATTCTATGGAATTTAATATAAATAATTCAAGTTTTATTAAAATAGCTGAAATTTACAAATAAATTCTACAAAATTAAAAGGAATATTTTTATCTTTTAAAACCGTTCTTACTATGCTTTTGGTGCAAATTCTTTTTTGTGTGCTTTTTAATATATTATTATATTGCTATAATATATTATAATATATATGTTTTTTAATATGTTACTCAAAAGATGAGTTTGGGTGAAAAAAAATCGTTTAATTAAAGTAGTCGATAGATGTATATATACCTTCAAATGATTTTATTTCCCAAATTTTGGTATAGTTTGACCTTCAAAAAAGTGTTTCAGTACTTTCGAAATGTACGTAGAAGTAAAAGATGAAATATTCCTATACTGACATAAAATTCATTCTCTTCTCATATTTATTTTTTTAAATAAACATAAATTTTCCTATAAGATGATTATATATGTGATTAGTTAAGAATTTACTCAATTTTTGATAACTGCCAAGTACAAAGCACCCACGGTAATTTGTCTCTAACCTAATGTTTCTATTCAATTTCGCTCATTATTATTCTACATTTTAATTCTCCCAAAACTAGTAAGTTCCTTTCCTTAATTCCTCAACGACATGCTTTCTCAAATTTGTTTTTTATCTAGTGAGCTTGATTTGGGACAAACATCAACGAACAATGAAAACTAGATACTAAAAAAGAACTTATTTAAAATAAATGAATTCTATAAAATAGAATAATTCTATAAATGATTTGCTATTATGTTTAATAGCATATTAGAAAATAGATGTAAATAAATATTAAATGTAATTGTAAAAAATTAAATTAAATTATATATTTAAATAATTATTATTTAAATAAAAAATTATTTATAAATAAAATTTACATTTTAAATCCAAACAAATATTTTAAATAAAATCCAAAATTCTCTCTCTCGTTGAACTTGAAGGAGATGATAAAGACGCGACCATTTCTCCTGGCATTTTGCTTTCAACCTTTCCACACAGATGCCACGCTGGCAAAATATGACAACGACTCGCCACGTGTTACCACCAGAACATCGCCCCGACCAAGCCGCACGCTGCTCCTGTCTCACATGGTTCATTCTCTCGCAGCTTCTCAACCTAAATTACCTAAACACCCTCAAATAGCTTGTGTTAACATTTAATAATGCGGCCAAATAATTTAGCGTAACTATCTACATTTTCAACCTCCTAATGTGATAAGTTTAATGATAAAGAACGACATACAAATAAATAACATTACAAATATTATATAGTAACTTAAGACATAATTTTGTGAAATATGTCTTTGCTTATTGTAATGATCAGCTCCGTAAAATATAAATTCCCACTTTAAAGGCGGCATTGGCGCAAACCTTTTTTGTCTTTGCTTAATGTAATGGTTAGTTTCGTAAAATACAAATTCTCAATTGAAAGATGGCATTGGCGCAAACCTCTTGTTTATGCTTTTTAAGGGTATTTTGGTCATTTGACACAATAATTACTGCCTCCGAATGAGTTACGATTGAAAAAAAAAAAGAAAAAGGTTGATGATAGGCTTTGACTTGTGAAAGAGTGTTCTGAAATTTAAATAAAAACAAATAAATAAAATGTAAATTTTCAACTTTTAGTTAATTAGTATTTATTTAAGATTAAAATTTGACTTTGTTATATATCTTTAAAATACAACATAAGTATCTAAAAAAATATTGATAAACTTGTCATTTTTATGGCATATAGTGAATTGGTTAGGACAACGTTTATCTCACATTTTCTATACACGCACAACCCTCCACAAGACTCACTGCTAACTAATGTATGACTTTTAAGTTCGAAAATTGCGGGATTTAACAGTCAAATACATGCGAGATAATTTTATACATATGAGTACGGAAATCATATGTTAAGACGAAGCGTAAGAAGCACGTGTGTCAGTTGATGGTTGGGAGGAAGGTGCTGTACTTTACGTAGAAGATAAACAAAGCAAAAGACAAATGTATATTCTAAGGCCAGCCCCTCTCTGATTATGGAGCGATGTTAGTTAACCTTTCAAAAATCTAAATCTAATAAAATAATTTTTTAAGATTTTTTTAAAACGTTTCCATAAAAAAAGAAAGGTAAGGTCTTGTTTAATTTAATTTTTGATTTTTGATTTTGATTTTCTATTTTTTAAAATATAAAAAACAAAAAATACTAATATAATACAAAAATAAAAAAAATTCAAAAACCAATACAATATCAATCAAATTACAACTCACAATCAAACTAAATATCCCCTAAAGTTTTGACCTCAACAAAAAAAAAATCAATAAAAACTTGCAAGTTTGATTCTAGTTCCAATTGTCCTGAATCTCTTGAGTAGAGAATTGGTGATTGCCATACTTGAAACTTATTGTACCATTGCACATAAACACCCTTGGATTGTCATTAATCTCAATCATAAATATATATGTTCCCAATGAAAGAGTCCAAAAGAAACAGTGGGAAATCTGCCGGCTCGTGATCAGTGTATTAAATATTGTATTAGTATTAGTGCTAGATTGTCTTCAAAAATAGTATTATATCAATACTAATTAATATCGGTATCATTTCAGATAATTATTTAAAATTATAAATTAAATTTTAAATTTTATAAAATTTACAAAATGATCTATAAATGTATTATATTATATAATTTTTAATTTAACTTTAAACTTAAAAAAGATTAAAATACAAAATTTTTCTTTAATTTTTTTTTTACTTTTTTTTATACTAACTAATATTAATCGGTACTGATCGATATTTGAATCCAGTATTAAATTTTAACTTTTCATACTATTTTTTTACCTGTACTCACCGTACCAACCAGGTACGAAAATAATACATTGCTTGTGATTCCATTTGATGTTTATAATATTAACTGCATTTATTTCCGATAAAATCATAGTGTGGTAGGCTTGGGACGTCCTTTAAAAACTAGAATATCCATCCTATGGTCTCCCACTTTGACGATAGTGATTCTTTAGGTCACTCTCCTACAGCATATGTTTTGTAGTTTTTCTTTTGTCTTGTAGCTAATGATTGCCCTTAATTGAAACAGGGAGGTTTTTATCCCTAATAGTGCTACTCAAGATTTGAAAATCTGAATTATAATAATATAACGATTATCGGTTCTAATATGACAGTTTATTGTAATCATGTTTACAAACACATTGTGTTCGTATACACGATTATTACAATAATCTCCATTTGTAGTATAATTGGCAAGTAGCGATTTAAAAATCTCAGAACTACTAATTATTTTTGTAAGAATATCACGACAATGCAAACTGATTCTCAAGATTCTTGCCATGAATTTATTACTTACTATTGCGGCATGGGATGATCACATCCATCCAGAAGGGCCGTTTAAGCTTACAATTAGACTGCAACTTGAAGAAAGATTGAGAATTGCAATTATAATGATTTTATTGAAGAAACATTAGACATATAAAAGATGAATATGAAAGGAGTTGTTAAATTCTCAAAAGGGCAACCCACAAAACTTATCTGAGTACCTTGAAAATTCAGAAACCACGGGAGAGTTTTGGATATTCTAAAAGATAGTTCATGAAGAGAAACAAGCAAGAGAATTATGAGCAAGTCACTATTCCTATTTCACGTCGGTCCTGCATGTTCTTAGTAGACCCTAGATAGTGTGGTCATTGGCTTCCAATGGTGATTGCTTAAAAGAGCAACAGCAAGTTATAAGCAAGAAAAGGGGAAAGGAAAGAGAAGGCGAGAAAAATGCCAAATTCAATGGACTGTGGGAATGTATTATTGAAGAAGGATCATCATTTTTAAGGACGCTATAGTGCATGCTACGTACCATACAGGTGGAATGAGATGAGCGCATGGGTCTGGGGCTCTAAATAAAACTCTGTCGACTTTACGCAAAAGTGACAGGTGACATTTGAATCTCCACGTGCTTTTAAATGCCAAATTTGGCTGGTAACTATTTCGCTCTTTAGTGTTTTAGTAGGGCTTTTGCTCAAACACTAAAATTTTAAAGGGCAATATAAAACCTTGCTTCTAGTTAAACTAGCGATAAGTTGCTTGGCATTTTTGTTTATTTAAGATTCATTTTAAAGCTATAATCAAAATGATATACTACTCATTGCGAAAGTTCTTCCACACCAACCCAAAAAATTACTTGACATTGAGGTCTTGTCAACCTCTACCTTCTGTGGCTTCTCTTTTACTTGCAATTTAAAATGGGGTGAAATTATTCATTTCTTACTCTGTAAATCTATCAAAAAAAAATCGAAGCCCCTTTATTCACATAATAATGGAAGAAGGTATTTGTTGAGAATCTTACGTTAGTTGTGATGTGAAAATTAAAAATTATTTATAAGATGTGATAAATTTTATATTTTTTAGTGTACTTTTAAGAGTAAGTTAAGCCTATTTAATATGGTATCAGAACCTTATTATGGGCTAACACACTTTCTTAAATTGGTTCTGACAGAGTTAATCTCTGTAGCTCAAATTTGAGCTGAAGGAGGTGTGTTGAGAATCCTACATTAATTGTAATATGGGAATTAAAAACTATTTATAAAATGTGGTAAACTTTACACTCTTGAATGTACTTTTGAAAGTAAATTAGGTCCATTTAACAGTATTCAAATCTCTACCTACAGGTGAAGCCTTTAATAGCTTCTACAACTTTTTTTTTAATCATAAGCTTTCTGGAATTTTTAACCATTCGCTTCGTAGCTTCTTGACTGATTTCATCTCAGACTTCATATATTTTGATTACTGCTCCATCTTCCATGAATTTTTGTATATGGACTAGCTAGTTTGATGCATACAAGTAAAATCTAAGAAGGTTGACTGTTGTGAGGTTGAAAGTAGCAAATGAAGCCAGGTGGTGGTGAATCGCTAGATGGGAATGAGTAATACAG
>JAOXYD010000136.1:6930520-6972724 GCA_028565735.1 Pinacopodium congolense | reverse complement strand
GAGTTTTTTTTATTTATAGTGAGAGCATATATTAAGTTTTGTTCAATGAAATATTTTCAATCTTTTGAAGAAATAAGTTTTTTGTATGTTTATATATATTCTTTGTTATAAATCAATAATATATTTTTAAATTTAAATTTATTTATGAAAATATATTTTGTGACTATTATATATTTAATTTTTAAAAAGATTTATTCATAAATTTTTTAGTTAAAAGATTTATTAAGTTTAAATTTTATACGTTCTCTAAAAGAGAGTCTAACATATAATTAAATATTTGTTAACTAAATCTAAAAGTCATTATACAATACTTTCTAATAAAGCATTGATATTTTTCAAGAAAGGCAACAAGCTGGTTGTAGCATCAGTCTTGATAAGAATAGCTAGATTAGTCCTAGAGTTTAGAATTCTATTAAATCGACTAGTCCTCAAAACAGTCTAAGTGCTTTGGGTTCTTTATGTAATACTCTTATTTAGATTCTAGATGTTTCATATGTGGAAGATGTTGGCTTTAGCACTCTAGGTGTAGGTACATATGCAGGTGTAGATGCAAAGGTTGGCATGTTCTCTACCCTAAGAGGCAGGCATGTCATTTTTGGTGGTTAAGGATACCCATAATGCGCCTTAAGTTGTCTATCCAAATTATGTGTCCTATGTCAGGACTGAGAACAAAGTATCTTCTTCTCAAGACAGCTTGTCTGTTGGGGCGGAGGTTGCTTCTGTTCATCGGAGGAATTCCAGGAAAAAGAAAAAGGCCTCCTCCTTTTTGAATTAATATGCTATCATCTCTTGGAATGTTAAAGGGATAAATGCTCCCTTAAAACAATTGGTTCTTTTAGTTTTTTTTTTCGTGTTCATAAGCTCAGTTTTGTAGGTTTACTGGAAACTATAACTCATTGACAAGTGATTACCAATCATCAAGTGCATCCTCATAGAAATATAGTGGTCACATATGACCCTAATTGTTATGAAGCTAAACACTTTCTCATCACTGATCAGGCTATCCACCTCATCATCAATTTGAAAGGCAATCCTTTTATCTCTTTCCAACTCACTTTTGTTTATGCTTATAACCATGACTTTAAGAGAAACAACTTATGGAGATCACTCAAGTAACTGACAACCATCATTGATATGACGTGGATGGTTGCTGGTGATTTTAATAGTATCATGTATTCTCATGAATCTGAAGGTAGAATCTATACTCCTTCTCTTTTTAATGATTTCAAAGAATGTGTTCAGTCTATAGGTGTTACTGATTTAAAAATAGAAGGAGGTTTTTTTCCACTTGGTCAAATAAGAGATAAGGCGAATCTCATATTAGGAAAAAATTGGATCGTGCTCTTATTAATCACTATTGGATTTTTAAGTTCCCCAATAATAAGGCTACTCTTCTCCCTTTGCTTGTTCAAATCACTTGCCTATTCATATTCAAGATATTTTTAGCTTTCATCTAATGCATTCTCCTTTTCGTTTTAACAATTATCTTTCCAAGATTGATGGTTTTTAAGAGGCTATTAAATGGGGTTTAAATCATCAAGTTTATGGATTTAACCTATTTCGATTCACTAAGAAGATGGTTGTTATTAAGAAGGAGCTTAAGAATTTAAGAAAAGATCATGTTGGTAATACTAACCATGCCATAGAACGGGCGGAGGAAGACTTACTTCAGATTCAAGCTCTTCTAAATCTTCACCTTGGGGATTAGCACATTCAAATTCAAGAAAACTATGCCTTAATAAACTATACTAATGCTTTGAAAAATCATTACAGCCTCATCAAGTTGAAATCTCGAATTCAATGGATGACAGATGGTGATCAAAATACAAAATTTTTTCATGCCAAAGTAATGGCCAGGAAAAATAGAAATTGAATTGTGTCTTTATGTAGAGATGATGGCACCATAACCCAATCACAAGATGATCTTTTATAGGAGGTGCCTCAGTACTTTCAGCGACACTATGGTTAAACCTTCCACTAGTAGCAGTTAGGCTTCTAGTTCTAACTTGTAATCTCTTTTCCACACTTAACTTTCCAGTTAGGATCAAGATCTCTTAAGCAAACTAGTAACAGCCATGGATGTTAAGGAGGCTCTTTTTGCACTCAAACCTGACAAAGCTCTAGGGCTAAAAGGTTTTAATGCTTTCTTCTTCCAAGAATCATGGCCCCTTGTCAAAGATCTTTTCACGAAAATAGTGCTCAAGTTCTTCACTACAGGTAAGATGCTCGAGCAAATTAATATGGCTTACATTACTCTAATTTTGAAAGTTGATGTCTTTAAGTCTTTGCAGGAGTTTTGGCCTATATCTTTTTGTAATACCATACACAAGATCATCTTCAAAAATCTTAGTTGACAGACTTGAAATAATCATTAATCCTTTTATCAACCAAACCTAAGGAGCTATATCAAAGGTAGACTTATTAGAGACAACATCATGCTTGCCCAGCAATGTTTCAAAAATTATAATAAAAAGCAGTCCAAGAAAGATTGTGAAATTAAAATTAATTTAAGAAAAGCTTATGATTCCGTCGACTGGTCCTTACTTCTTAATGATCTGAAAGCTATTGGATGTCCAGTGACTTATATAGGTTGGGTCGAATAATATATCAAGACAGTTGCTTATTAGGTGCTAGTGAACGTGCAACCTTCAAGCTTAATCCCGAGTGCTCAAGGCATTAGGTAGGGATATGCCTTATCACCCTATCTCTTGGTTATAGCAATGGAAGTTCTTATTTGAATACTACACCATACCATTAATCAAGATGACAGTTTTTTTTATCATTCTAAATGTAAGTGATTAAAAATCTATAGTTTGTCTTTTGTAGATGATTTGATCCTCTTCTCTATGGCTGACCCTAATTTATTTAGTTGTCTAATGGCTGGTCTTCGTACCTTCAATGAACTGTATAGTCTGGAAATAAATTATAGCAAAGGTCAGATGTTTATAGCTCACAAAGCTCAGTCCATTACTGCTTGCCTCCACTCAATTAGAGGTATCAACCTTGGAAAATTTCCTTTCACTTATCCTGATATTACCATTTCCTCTCAAAGGCCAACTAGATAGAAGTTTTTACCTCTGAATGAAAAGATCCAGAAGCGGCTAATGAGTTGGTGTAACCACCTTCTATCTTTAGCAAGCCAGGTTTAATTGATTAAATTATTAGTTACAAGTATGCAGGTTTATTAGTCTTCTCACATTTTTTTCCTTGCCTACGTCATTAAGATGATTAAGGCCTTGTTTAATTGGATTTCTATTTTTAGTTTTTTTTTACTATTTTTCTAAAAACATACACTAAAAAAATAGTACAAAAACCCATAAAAACAATGCACTAATACAGTATAAAAAATAGTACAGAAATCGAAAAAAATACACAAACACCATAACCATAACTAAAAACTACAACCAATAACCCAACTAAACATACCTTAAGCAAATGATGAAATGTTTTCTTTGGGCTGGAGATCTCACTAATAATGCTATAGCCAAGATCAAGTGGAGTCATTTGTGCTGTCCAAAAGCAGATGGAGGCCTTAGCCTAATAACTATTCACATTACTAATAAGACGCTAATGGCTAAGCAAATTTGGAGATTCCTAGTAAATAAGGATGCTTTATGGGTCTAGTGGTTGCATACTTACTATCTAAGTCATGAAAGTTTCTGAATCATCTCTCTTAGATATGATTCTTATTGGATAGTGTGTAATCCATTTAAGATGAGGGACATCATTCATAAAGCAATTAACATTAAACGAGGGGATGGAAAAGTATGTTTCTTCTAGTATGATGATTGGCTTAATAAAGGCCCCATGTTTGATCTATTTGAAATCCATCAGGTTTGCTAGTTCATTTTTAATCATATTAAGCTTACAGATGTCCTATTACATTATTCCTCAATTTTCAATCTTTTGTCCATCTCTATTATTAAGGATGACTTGTTTAGCTTTCGGCTTTATGTATCAAGCACAGACAAGTACCATTGGAATAAACATTCTTCTAGTTTGTTCACTAATCAATCTTGTCAAAACTTTTTAAGGAATCATTTACCGAGAATCCCTTGATTTTCTATAATTTGGTTTCCTTATTCTATCCTAAAAGCATCTAGTACTCTGTAGCTTACAGTTCAAGATCGTATTAGAATCAGCAGATTCTTAAATATTCCCACATCTTGTGCTTTGTGTAGAGATGGTACAGAAAGCATTAATCATCTCTCCCTTTTTTTTTTTACTACTCTTACACTAATAAAATTTGGTTGGCAATTCAGCATCTTTATGGCATCATTTCTCCTTCTCAAACTTTATAGGGCATTCTTGATTGGTTCCTCCATCAAACCCCTCTTCAGCACAATGATCTTAAAGTTAGTAAAATGTCTTTAGCCAATGCAGTCTATTATATATGGAAGCAAAGGAATGCTTGTATTTTTTTAGTAGTGTCATACTCTTGTGGAAACTAATAATAGAATGTAAATAATGGCATATCAGATTCAAGAAGGTTGTAGTGTCACCTTGCAGGGCAAATGAAGGTTGTAATTTGGTTGCTTTTGATTTTCTCTAAGCTGAGCTCTCTAATTTTTGCTCTTTTTTTTTCTGGCTTTGTTGTTTATGCTTAGCTGAGTTTTATTTCTCTTTTGTTTTGTTTCCTTCTATTGCTAGTTTTGGTTGGATTGTTGGTAGATTCTCTCTTTTTAAATGATTTCTTTGATTTGTTTTACAAAAAAATAATTACTTTTTTAAAGAAAAACTACTTTTGACCTAATTTGAACAAAATTTAAAAGATTTATCACTAAATTGAAATTTTTTAAAGATTGGATATTAAAGTGAAAAATTGTAAAAGTTGGCTACTAGATTGATAATTTTTAAAAGTTGGTTAGTGGTAAACTTATATACGTAGACATTCATGTATGCACTTTTTACCACGTGAATTTCTATTTGTCAAGTTTTATTAATTGCTTCAGTAAAAACTTAATAGATTTTACCTTTTTACTTGAGTTTAATGAGTTTTAAAAAATTAGTTAGTATATTGAAAATTTCTAAAGATTGAACATTAAAGTAAAAAAAAAATCTCAAAAGGTTAATTATTAGTAGATTTATTATCCCATTTTTAAAAATTTGTTGATTAGAGTGTGTATACATAAGTTTATACGAATTGTAGACAAGTTTAAATGATAACGACTTTTATGAGTATTTTCCTTCACCCTTAATTTGACGACAAAATACTGAAATAAAAGGTCTTGTTATATCAAAAATTAAAAACTATACCTTGATATACAAACAAAATTGAGGTGACTAGAGGCCCTTATTCGATCCTCCCATAAGCCTCCTCCACGTAATATTATTATTAAAAGGGATTGAAGAATAGATTGATTTATAATAATAAGAGAGTAATTTGAGAAAGTAAAGAAGTTGTTTGATATATATTTTCTCTATTGTAGTTTCTATTTCTTGTTTTTGGTTTTTATTATTTAAGGAAAAATAGAAACTTATTTGGTTAACTAACAAATTGAAAATACATTTTTTTATTGAGATTTGTGATAAAAACTAAAGAACAATTTAATATCACTTTTTTTGTTGCGATTTTTATTCTATTTTTGTTTTTAATTTCTATTTTTATAAGGAAAATAGAGCTTTATTTTGTTGATATTTATAATAAAAAACTATTTGATGGAGATTTGTAATAAAAAACTAATTTATTAGTAACAACTAAATATGAAATAAATTTGAATTCTTAAATTAAAGTACTCTTAAACACCTTAAAAATACATATTAATTAATAGATTATATCAATTATTCAATGTAGAAATCTTTTTTTGAAAAATATGAAAAGATACAATTTTTTGTTTTTTCTTATTTTGAAAGTGAAAAACCAAAACAGAATGTAGTAAATAGATTTTTTTTTCTTTAATTTATATGTTTAGATAAATAAAAAATAAAAACTAAAAATAAAAGTGATAACAAACAAGTCATAGATTTTAGTGGTGATAACTAAATATAAAATAAATTCAAAATTTTATATTAGAACATTCTTATACACCTAAAAAATACACATTAGTTAATAGAATATGTTAATTATTTAATATAGAAAAATTCGTTTTGAAATCCTATTTTTAAAATGTGAAAAAATACAGTTTTTATTTTTTATTTATGTTTTATTTTTTCAATTTTAAAATAGAAAACTAAAATAAAATATACAAACATGTGTTCTTTATTAATTTTTATATTAATAAAAATGGAAAATTAAAAAGAGGAGTGATAGCCTATAAGTTAAATTGGAAAAGTTATAACTCTAAAACACTTTCCCATCCTCACTTTAGACTCGCGTAATTCAACTCCCACCTGGTCACTAATCATCTCCTCCTTCGAATGCTAAGTATATGGCCCAGAAGAAAAAAATTAGTGATGTTAATATGAGAAGAACTAAGAAGGAAAAGGTATACAAGTAATGAAAACCTGATAGAAGAGATAAGCATTGAATTGTACATGTAAGACAAATGTTTGAACATAATCGGTATGCATTTGGTGTATGGATTTTTGTTATGGCATGCAAGTTGGATTTTGATGTGATTCCACGTTGCTTATTATTTGCATCGATGCCCACTGTGTGGGCAACATTGCTACCTTGTGTGTAGGTAATTGTTAGGTAGACAAGATTGATTATCAGAAATTTAACCCACAATATGCTATTTTTTATATTGCTTATAATGTGTATACATATAAATTGGGATTCAAAGTGTGAGATTGATGAATATGATTGGATATGTGTCTAACCACACACTAAATTAATCAAAGTATTAATTACTTATAGTCCCCTTATGGTGTAAGGATGAAATCAGTTTTTATAAATTTGCAATGAATAATCTGTATAACTATTATCGTTTGTAGTACTGCAAACTTGGAAGTTAGACATGTAGTCATTATATGTTTTAGGGATTATGGATTGTGATTTCCTATTTAAGGTTATTATTTTTCTTTTTATTGTAAATTGTTTTGTTGACAATAGTTATGGGATTCTACGTTGTAAATCAGAAGAAAGCAGTAAAAACAACACTATAATTAGAACTACAACCTTGCAGCAATCATCCACTCATCATGAACTCTTCTTTCTCTCTTCACCTCCGTTATGACTCCCACATCTATCTCCCTTTCTGACTTTCTTCTTCATTCCACTATCAGTTGTTTTAATCTTTGCTCAACTCACCATCTCTCCCTTTCTCTCCCATCCTTGGGCTTTTTGGTCATATGACCTTTCTCGCTTCCCCTCTTTAGCTATGGTTGTTTAAATCCCTGGATTCAAACCCGCCTTTTTTTCCTTTTCTTGGCAACATATCTGCTGACACTTAACCTTTACATTGTCCTTTGACCTTTCTACCCCTGAGTCCTACCTCTGCTAGCTTGTCCCTTTCCCTGACTATGCCTTTATCTCCTTACCTCAAGGTGAAAGCCTCAGGAGAATCCATAGTGGTGGATATAACTTCTCCCTTTCTTATCCCCTTTAATGAGGCTTCTAAGGTTCAAGGGGTTACTCTAAAGCCTACTTTCAAGAAGGTTATTAGTAATCCTTCCACATATGGGAAACTCTAGTGCACCTCACCCTCCTTAATTGATGGTTAGAGCCTTGTAGCTCCTATAACGGAAATCCTTTAGCTTAGGTTGGTAAACGGTTAGATTGTCTTGTGACATTTAGTCTAGAAAAAAGGATAGTTTTCCTGATTTTTTCTAGATGGGCTCATGTTAAACGGTATAAACAATTTCTGCTCAATGAATAGGATATATTCCACCTTAAATTCTCAAACTCAGGATATATTCAGTTGGTCTTAGAAGAAGGGTCATGACATTTCCAAAACTGCCACTATTTTTGCAAAGATGGCGCCCTAGTTTGATTCTAGACAAGCTTAGCATTAAGTATATTCCCCTATAGATCAACTTTCATAAGGTACTATTAGAGTATTGGACTACATTGGGCATGAGCCATCTTACTAGTTATATTGGTAAGCCCCTTTACTTTGATGAAAGAACTGCTAGTATTAAGAGGGTAGGTTTTGCAAGAATGTGTATTGAGATGTCAATTGATCAAGAGCTACCAGAGGTGATTCCTATCTTGGTGAAAATGGTGATTTGGTTGAGAATACTATCCCTGTCACCAACCAATGGAAGCCCCTCGTCCCAATTATAATAAATTATAGAGAAAAACTAGACGTATTTTTAAGGTAGGGGCTATAATGAGCTTAATTCCTTATAAGAAAGAGATGGCTTTGTGCAAAACACTGAGGAGGGATTAAATAATACATCGGTTGACACTGATAACACTTTGTCAATAGACCCTCAAATTGTTGGTAAAACTGTTGAACCTACACCTAACAATAGTCAAATACTTGTACTCTCTAACCAATGTGGTACATGCCTTTTGCTAGGGTAATGCTCGAATGAGATGATGCACTATCTATTATTGCTGTTACTCTAGTGGTCTCTTCCCTTAATGAGGACAATGTATTAGCTACCTAATAGGATTCGAAGAATGAGGAGAGAATTTTTGAAGAAAACATTGGTTCTACTAATATCTAGATGCCTATTTAATATAATAATGGTATGCTTGCTATAATAGACACTAAAAATATAATTATGGACTTTGCTAAAAAATACACTCCTCTTAAGATTGTTGTCTTAATCATTGGCTAAGAGCCAGCTAAAAAAATCTCAATTCTACTTTAAGAAAGCTAAGCCTAGTAACTTTAATGAAAGTAGCCACAATAGTTTGGTAGGCAATGTTAATACAAATTGCCAGCTAAAAATCTCAATTCTACTTCAACAAAGCTAAGCTTAGTAACTCTAATGAAACTAGCCACAATAGTTTGGTAGGCAATGGTAATACAAATTGCAATGCTGATTCATTCCTATATATTAAATGTTATAAGGATTCTATAATTTTAGCAACTCCTGCTAAACAAGGGGAGGAGGAATTTAGGGAGCTATCTAAAAGGAAAACTAGAAGGAGGGCTAGATATAAAACCTCACCTCAATGATAATACTTGGAATGTTAGAGGAATGAATTATCCTTAGAAGCAACAAGTGATACAGGATTACCTATATGCTACTAAAACTTTTATTACTAGTCTTTTAGAAATAAAACTTAAGTTACCTTAATGCAACAATCTCTAGTTTCTTGACAAAAAGTGTCAGCTTATAACCAATCATAGTTCCCACTATAATGGAAGAATTTTGGTTGCCTATAACTCTAAAGGACTATTGGTTACTTATTGTTTTCTTCAAATCAATTCATCCATATTTCTGATATTCTTATTCCATCTCAAAAGAGGATTAATATCACCTTTATTTATGCTGCTAACCTAAAATTTCAGAGGAAGGAGTTATGGAAGTCTCTTAAGTTAATTGATAGGAATTTAAATGAGTCTTGGCCAGTTTTTAGAGACTTTAATACTATCTTGCATAGCTTTGAGGCTGAGGGATAGTTCAGTTTAGTTAAATCGTGCAAGGATTTCTTGGATTACCTATTTGTTTTGGAGCTAACTAATCTGAGATGGGAGGGGTAGTTCTTCACTTGGTATAATAAGCAACTAGGAATATGTTGATCAGGAAGAAACTAGACAAAGCATTAGTTAATGCTCATTGGCTTCATTCTTTTCTAGCTACTAAAACTTGGTTTAATCATTTCTTATATTTTGATCATACCCCAATTGAGGTTCCCAATTTGATTACTTGGTCTCCTAGGGCCACTCCTTTTAGTTTCTTAAACTATTTGGATAATGTAGAGGGCTTTGAAGATGTTATTAGGTGAGGCATTGACTATACTATGTCAAGCTTTCTCCAATCCGCTTACCATTAAATGATGCTAAGGGTAAAGGTTGAACTTAAATCACTCAATAACTAGTTTGTGTCCAGCAGAAAAGCTGACGTCAAGTTATGTAGAGAACAATTGGAATTTAGTCAATACTAATTCTAATATGATAATCAAAACCTGCAGTTTATATGCTAAGAAAAGGAGGCTTTTCCAAGATTATACGGATGCTCTAAAGGGTCATCATTCCAATCTTAAACAAAATTCTAAAGTTCAACGGCTTAATGATCATGATTCCAACTCTAGCTTCTTTTTCTATTTTGCTAAAAGAAATAACACTAAATTATAGGACTTAATGCCTCAGATGGTGCTAGACTAATTGATCCTAAGGATATCAAAGTAGCTATCTTGTCCCATTTTATAAACATCCTTAGTACTGAGGGTTCTAGCTAGCTTTATATTTTTTTATTTCAGTACCTTCATCATTGAGGGTATTCTGACTAAAAAAGCTCATGGGATTACCAAATTTATCCATAGAACAGAAGTTGAAATATCAGTTAAGAGCATCAAGCAGAATAAGGCTTCAAGGCTTGATGGTCTAAATGATTTCTTTCTATATATATATATATATAATCTAGCTTTGGTCTATAGGGTAGTGTTGGAATTATTCACATCTTATAAGCTACTCAAGGCACTTAACCATATGTTTATATCTCTAGTCTTGAAGGTCCCTAACCCCTCATCTTTAATTGATTATTATCCTATCTCTTACTACAAATATATCTACAAAATCATCTCTAAAGTGAAGAATTACCCCTTATGTTTATGATGGGAAGCATAATTGACCAAACTAAAGGTTACTTTTATTTAAGCAAGGAGCATAAGTGACAGTATCCTCATTGCACATGAACTCTTTAGGGATTATCATAAGAGGAAGGACCCTAAGAATTGTGCTCTTAAGTTAGACTTTAACAAGGTTTATGACACTGTTAACTGGGAATTCATTAAGCACTCTTTGCTTGCTTTTCATTTCCCTCTAGCTTTTGTCAATTGGATTATGGAATGCACTTGTATTACATCTTATAGTGTTCTTAATGGAGAGCTAACCGATAACCTCCAAGGAAGGAGAGGCATTAGGTAAAGGGACATTTTGTCCACTTACCTATTCACTATTTGCACTGAGGTTTTCTCTAGACTTATGAATTATAGAATCAAGAATGATCCATATATCAAATTTCATTCCAACTTTAAGCGGTTTGAGCTCACCAAATTATCTTTTACAAATGATATCTGAAGCAATTTGGTTGCCTGTCTGGTTTTTTACTGAACAAGTATAAATATAACATATTTATATTAGCTAGTGCCGAATCTACTACTCCATCTTTGACGGAACGTGCGGGTAATTTTGTAGTCCTTTTCCTTTTGTTTACCGTGACATTCCAATCATAACTAAGAAACTGTCATTTAGGGATCGTTGCAAGCTTAATAAGAGAGTTGAAAGGAGAATGAATTGTTGATATAATAAGTGCCTTTCCTATGCAAGGATATTGCGGCTTGTTGTCTTAGTTTTATCTAATCTGCACTTCCTTTGGATTGGTCATCTAGCACTTCCTAAATAGATTTCTAAATCTATTAACAAGCTGCTCAACAAGTTTCTTTAGTTTAGAGATAGTAGCTCTAAAACCTCTTTCAAAGTAAGTTAAAAGCATGTTTATAACCCTAAAGAACAAGATGGCTTAAGCATAGTTTCTGTCTCTTCAATTAATAAGGTTGCTCTAGTTAAAACGTTATAGAAGCTTATAATAGATAAATAAAACCTCTAGAGTAGATGGATCCACTCTTATTTCCTTAAAGGGTATAACATATGGAAAGTTGCTTCTAAAAAGCAACACCTTCTAGACAATGTCTCAAATTCTTAAAATTAGGCCTCATGTTCATAAGTTTATTATACATAAGATTGGAAATGGATTGGCAACTAATCTTTTGTTTGATAAATGGTAGAGGTTTGACCCTCTATGCTCTCACCCTAATGCACAACGTCTCAAACATTTTTTTTCCTCCTAATGCTAAAGTAAATCTCCTTATATTAAACAATTATTGGTACTGCTCCACCAACGATGCCTCTTTATTGATGAACAACTTCCCTTAATCCCCTCCTAACCTTAATCGTAAGGATAAGATTATCTGAAGCTTACATTCCTTAGTCTAATTTAATAACAAGAGCTATAATGCTCTCTTTAAGCCCCCTTCTCCTAGAGTGCATTGGTTTAATTTGATTTGGTCTTTTATAAGAGTGCCAAAGGATAATTTCATCACTTGGCTAGCTATCCTTGGTAGGCTTAGCATATTCGATAGATTATTTTTCCATCAATATGGGAACTCTCTTTGCGAGTTTTGCAACAAGGACTTAGAGAATATCAATCACTTATTTTTTTAACTGCTCATACGTTAGCCTCTTTTGGTCCATCATATAAAGTGTCTGCTTGACATCTTTTAGGTTTAATCGTTAAATAGATATTATTTTTAAAGCCTCATCCTTAAGATTTTCTAATCACTATAATCAGAATGTATTTAAAATAGGCTTTTATTGTAGTACATATATCATCTAGTGTGAGAGGAATGTTAGGATATTACATAACTCCACTATAAGCCATGATGTCTTTATTTATAAAACTATCAACTAGATCAGAGAAGTGTTAGCTAGTTGTTTAAATACATTCTTGATCTCACAAGCCATTAAAACTAGTTAGAACTTAGCATGATTTGGAGGGGCCTGCACAAGGCATCTTATTGGCCATACGATAATTTCCAGTAACTAAAGTTGGTTTGTTCTGTTGGCTCCATTCCTAATAATGTCAAGAGCTTATAGTTAAGAGTACTTGCGAACTTTATAACTTGACCTTAATCAATTGGCTTCATTATTTAATTTTTTTACTTGAAAAAAAAAATAGAAGAAAAAGATTGGTATTTCTAGTTTAACTTGGCTTCCTATGATGTTGGGTCCTTCATAAAAATTGGTTGACATATATATTTGTCGCCTCATGTCTGACATTTATTTTGTAATATGGATATATTCCCTACTCCTTAGCCTTTTTCTTCATGTTCAATTCCTAAATAGGGCAATAAACAGCTGTCGAGAGAAAGGACACACTTTTCTCCTTCTCCCCTCTTCTATCTATCTTCTCATCACCTATTTTCCACATCAAATTATATAATTTTTTAAATATTTTTTTGTTGAAATTAAATAAAAGGTAAGTGAAAATAATCGAGACTTTTATATCTCTCTTGCCTTCACTCCTTATGTCTCTTTTGTAATATAATGTCCTCTTTTCTTTTTTATCTTATTACTTTTACCCCTTTTATGATCATCTATTATAGAAAAGTTTGCATCTTTCCTACTGAAATTACTTGTTGGAAGATGGGTTGTAACCAAGTTTATAGTTTGAACAATTCATGGATAATGGAAGCTTTAACTCAAATATGAAAATAGGTTCAAAGTTGGATTTTAGTTTTTTTTTTCACTTTTCTACTTAGCGTTACAGGTTTCAAATGCTATTTATGATTGAAGATGGGTTGGTTTAAAATAATAATTACATAGTTAAACGGGATATTTCTTTTCTTTTTTTTCCGGACCTCTTAATTTACTGCACTTTGAACTATTTTAGAATGATGGAAATCAAGTCCCAATCTTGGCTTGCATTTAATGTTTTCTTCTTGCTATTTCTATTCTTCTGAATATTGAGCTTGTTATGTAGATTATCATATCATTGAAATGGGATTCTTTGTTAGAATTTACATACTTGAATTTTGGAGCCATATAACTCGATTCTTCACTGAATTTAAGGGATCTTCGTTAAAAATTGAATCTCTGATGGATTTCACAATTTTGAGGCTATGACTTAGTTTGTTCAACAAAATTGTTGAATGGAAGTTATTTATAATACCTCGATTTAGTTCAACGTTTGTTAATTGTCTTCTAGTGCTTGGTTTTTGTTTCTCCTAAAAATTGAAGTCGATGTGATAACTTGAAATCGTATACAATTTTCTTAGCTCATTCCCTTATATGATTGAAATGAGTACTTCTAGTGTTTTAACTCTGCCAAGCAACAAACGAGTCATGTTTTTGTTGTTGTGATTCTCAATAGTTTGTGTGCAGTTTATGAATTTATGATTGTAAACTTTGTCTCCAATTCTATTTTGATGCCACTTCCTCCCTTACTATTTTAATGAATTTTTTTTAACTTGAAAAAATATTGATTACTAATCCAAACTTGCATTGTCATGCTACAATAGTAAATCAAGAGAACCCCTTCATTTATGCACCTCCGTAACCTAACCTTTAATAGGAATAACAATAAAAAACCTTTTGAAATTTTCTGCATTATAATTAAGCATGGTAAAATATATTCCTCTCCCTGTTTAGTGGAAGAACATTAAAGATATCTTATTAGTTTCCTCTCCAAAGTCAATGAACAAAATATCTCTCTACATGAACTACCATGTTGTATTAGTACTAACCTCTTGCAATCTCCAATTAGAAAACATTTGTTAGACAAGTTCAAACTAGCTAAGTGTGCATGAATCACGTCCTATTGATCATTGCCTTAATAAAAACATGGCTACTTGTTTTGGAGTTCTTGTACAATCTGTGGTTTCTTTCTCTCCATAATGCATGTATGCATCCACTAAACCAAACTTAAATGTAGCAATGATCATCTTCATTCTTACCATTCCTCTGTATAATCCAATTCATGATAACATTCCAATCTTTTAAATTAATGAAATTGTTGCACAGTTGCTAAGAAGATTGCCATAGCTTGAATGAGTAAGAGAATTTGAAAAACAAGTGATCTTTAGTCTCCTCTTCCTCTTCTTCTTCCTCTTCACACAGGGAATAATTCAAGTTTCTTCCATTTATGATGTATTTAAACCCATCCTTAGTTTAGAGTCTATTTAATATCATCAATCGAAGGATGAAGGTTGCTTTAAGAAACCTATGTCTAAACCAAACAAGTTTAAACTAAGGGACATAAGGGGAAGTTGGGTATAACAATCTTTTATAAGATTTGTTACTGAATTTTCCAGATTGGTTTACTGACCATCTGATACTATCCTCCTCATAACTAGAGAGGTAATTTGGGATATAATTAGCTAGCAAATTGGAATCTCTGAACTATAATTTCCAGCAACCATTTTCTATTAAAACACTGACTTTAGATTAAAGAGGAAAGATTGTCTTTAAACTTTATAGCTATGAATATTGGTGAAGAGGGCCCATCGATGCCCAATTATCAAGCCACTACTTTATAGGTCTACCATTTCCAATCCTATGGGTTTTCAAAGAGATCTTTATCTTAAGAAGTTGATGCATAGACCAAGATAAACCGGGATTGCTCTTCACTTTCCGTAACATTTAATCCTTGCTAAAGTATTCATGAATCCATTTCGCCTAAAGGGATTGTTTATCTATAAAAAGTCTCCAAATCCTTTTGAAAAGGATGATTTTGGTGGCTGAAATGGTTGAATTGATCCCCAAACTTCCTTCTTTCTTTGGTTTGCATAGGTTTGTCCACTTCACTTTAGCTTTTACTTTAATTGTTGCATCTCCTCCCTATAGAAATTCCTTATTAGCTTGTCCAATGATCTGATTAGCTTTTTAAGGAGTATAAGGTTTGAAGAATAAAAAACATGAAGGTTGCATAATGTAGATATAACCAGTTAAAGCCTTCTAGTAAAACAGAGGGCTTTGTTGCACTAATAGCCCAACTTATCATGCATCTTATCTAACAATGCTTAGTAGTCCTTAAATCTTAATTTGCAGGAGATGACAGGGAGGCCAAGATATTCAATTGGCAATTTAACAACTCTTATACCAGTTTAAACTAAACATCATTTCCTCTGTATCCATTGTAGACAAAGAAAGAATTATGGAACTCTTATCCATGTTAGCTTGTGGACTTGACAAAGAATTAAACAAAAAGATGGCATTAAGAAGAACCTATACTGAAGACTTGTCAGCTTCATAAAAATGATTATGTCATTTGCAAATGACAAATGAGTAATGTTATATTTTTGGTAAAAGCTATGAAGCTTGAAGCTCCTATGATTCTCAATCTGTTACCTCAAAAGTGAAGATAATACTTCCATGCAAATTATAAATAAGTAAGGGAAAGGGGATCTACTTTTTGAGTTCATTCCTTCCATTGAATGATAAGGTCTGCTCCCCATTGATAATGAAATTAAAGGAGGGAGTGGAAATGCATTCTAATATCCAACTTGCGAATTTTGGTAGAAATCCAAATCCTAGTAACACATGCTCCAAAAACTTCCAATTTATTGAATTATAAGCCCTGTAATAGTCAAATTTAATGACACAATTCCTCCCTAAACCCTTCTTTACATAGATCTTAAAAAATTGTTGTGCCATGAACATATTATCACCTGTACACCTACCTTTGATGAAAGTTGTTTGGGATTGATTCACCATATATGGCAACAGCTTCATCATTTTACTAGCCAAAATCTTAGAGATCACATTACAGATTGTGTTAAACATGATATTGGCCTAAAATTCGTGAATTTTTCAACATTTAGCACTTTTAGAATGAGGCAAATATAAGTTTTGTTTATATCCTTCAGTAGCTTGCTAAATTGGAAAATTTTCATTATAGCTAAAATTACTTGATCTTTTAAAATGCCCCAAGTTATATATATATAAAAAAAGTGTTACAACCATCTGGACCTGAAGCTTTGTCTGGATTCAAAGATCTGAATCTCATCTTAATCTCCCTTACATTAATTAGTTTGATTAATTCAACAAACTCCTCTTCACTACTCATTTTGAAAAGGATTAAATTAATGGAATCCTGAGAAGACTGGCAACCTCGTTGAGTTCTTAACAACTTTTGGAAATATTGGAAGGCTTGTTTCTTAATGTCTTCTTACTCTTATGCTTTATTTCCTTCATCATCTATTAGAAGAGTGATCTTATTAACGTTTCTCCTATACGAGATGGATTTATGGAAAAAATCTAAGTTGTTATCTTTATTTTTCAAGCATAATATCTTTGACTTTTGCTTAAGCATTGAATGATATCTATTCAAAGAAAAATTGTAAGACTACAAGGCACTTCTTCCTTGCTCCTGCAGTTGTTGTTTTTTTTTTTAACAAGGTTCAAGTTTATAGCATCCTTAGCTTAAGATAGGAGAGATTTGAAGCTTTTAACATAAATATTTGAGGGGTTGCTACTATTCAAAACCTTCAACCTTCCCTTACCTTCTTCAGCTTCTTTGTGAGCTTAAATTACTTATGACCTTAGATATTTACATCCATTCCAGCCTTCATAACTTCTTGGAAACCCTATATTTTTTAGAGATAGTTGAAGAAGTTGAAGGGTGAGTGCCTTTTGTGTACATTATTAAGGCATAGTATCTCTATTGGATTGTAGTATAAAACTGCGACATTAAAAAACATTGGTTTTAAGGCTTAGAACTCCTCAAACCATAGATCATTTACCATTGCTTCATTAAATTTTCTTCTTATAAGATAGTACCCCCTACTACTTATTGCATCAGGTATATAAACACCCTTTCTATCTTAGGTCAATGATCTTAAGGTTAGTGATGCAAGCTCTAAATTGTTTGCATGGCCCTGCATGGTTCCCTTGAGTTGCTATCTCCATATCAAGAAGTGTGTAATTAAAATCACACAGAACTACCCAAGGGATATCTATCCCTTCTCTCAACTTAGAAAGATAGGTCCATAGAATGCTTCTTTGAAAAGCAAGTTTGAAACATAAACAATTGTCACATATAATTTGATATGTTTAGGAAGGAAAGCCCTTCTAAATGGACATACTGGTTTGATGAGGTTGAATAGATAACAAAAAATTCATTAAGATCATAGGCAAGTATTATTCTTCCATTATGGTGATGCTCATAATTTGTAATCACTTTCCAATTCTGATAGAAAACGACAAATTTAAAGTATGATCCATCTTGATCTTAGTCTCAAATAA
Source organism: Pinacopodium congolense (assembly GCA_028565735.1). Taxonomy (NCBI): domain Eukaryota; kingdom Viridiplantae; phylum Streptophyta; class Magnoliopsida; order Malpighiales; family Erythroxylaceae; genus Pinacopodium; species Pinacopodium congolense. Next base: position 6,954,920 of record JAOXYD010000136.1, on the reverse strand, counting down.
AGAAATAAATGAAGGCTTTAATGATTTGATGTAATCCTACACAACTTGTTTATTCTGGCTATTCAAGGCCTTTACATTCCAAGAAACTAAGGTCATTATTTAGGAGAGAATTTTACCTTATATTTGACCTTCATTGAAGACCACCTCACACTTGTAAAACCATCCTCCTTAACCACTAAGTTTTGTAGGTTTTGCTCACCTATAGAACCTTAATCCTTCCCACTCTCAAATAGAGAAGAAGAGGCCTCCTTATCCTCAACTATGCGTTGGGGGAATCTGGAGCCACTTCCTTGATCAATATTTAGTTTCTCGTTGGATAAAGGAGTGGAAACCATACTCGAATCCTCTAAGTCTACTTTTACATCCTTGTGCTATTCCATATGATCATTAATCACAAGGGTGTCTAAATACAAAACCAAGGTCTAAATATAAAACCAAGTGTGCTTCACTATCTAAGTCTCTTCTTTTATCCTTGTAAAACTCCTCCTTATTTAAATACATAGAGGTGTCTAAAAATATATTCCTATCTACTTTAGTTTTGCTTGGATCTCTTACAACCACCATTTCATTTGATCTAATAGTCATTTCCACATTTACTCCATAAATAAAATTAGGCTAGTTAATATAGTCTCTAAACTTTTTCCTCTCAGAGAACGCCTACTTATAATTTCCACTAAAGACCCCCCCCAACTCCATTAGGAGTTTTTTCTTTATATCCTCCAATATTTAGATTTCCATTTCCAAGTCGAGGAGGGCACAAGTCTTCAGGTTGGAGAACATCTGATTCTTTTAGGTATGTCCTCATCTCATCATGTGTAGTTACTACTCGAGGACTTACTTTTTGAAAACTATCACTAGGAGGAGTGGTATCCTTACCACCATCCATGGAAGTTACTTACTGTACAATTCGACATTGCCCCTCATCTATACAATTAATACTTTGTTGCTACTCATGAGTTGGTACTGTATTCTCCTCTCTAAAGCTTAGAATCTTCTAGTAGGTCTTTATTCTTTAATAGGCTTATTCTAGATAGGATTCCATTGGCAAGACACCTTAAGTGAGTCCTCAACTAAGGAATCATCATCCTTTAACCTCATGATCAAAATAGATTCAAGTAGTAGTTGACCATAAATGACTTCCACACAAATTCTAATGAAACTTAGTGTTTTCCTGGCTACTTTGATTTCATCCATGAACAGAGGCTTGCTAATAAAGCTAAGTAGCTTAATCCAAATGCAGAGTAGTACTTAAGAGGTAAATTATGGATTTGTATCCTTAAAAGAATATGTTTGGACCTTAGTTCTTCTATTTTTAGCCCAGACTTCCACCTTTAAAGGAAAAGTGGTTTACCATGAACATGCCATGAGTTAGCATCCAAGCTCTTGTTCATCTAGTACTCAGTGATGAATTTAAAAACGAATATATCTTGATCAATGAGTTGTAGGTCTTCCATATTCCACAGCTTTTATTGAGTTTGCACTTATTGGTTTATAATTGGGAAAGGCATGGATTTGAAGTAAAAAAACCTATCATGTTGTTGCTTCATCTAGCTACATCTTGCCTTAAGACCCTAAAGGGAGGGGACACTTTAAAGACTCCATTACCATTTGTAGGAAGGAAAGAAACTCAGTTTAACATAGGTTGGTTCAGAATCTCCCACCGCTTGGCTCCTAGTTCTCTTAGGACAATCATCATCTTCTGAAGAGCTAATAGAAGCTGCGCGAGGTACTTTTTCATTAATATAAGCCATCTTTCTTTTTTGGACTAGAAAGTAGGCCAGAGATAAGGAAGGGAAAAAAAATGAGGGAACCATCTTTTCAAAAAGTAGTTCCAAAACAGGGAAAAAAAAAACCTAGAAGCAAAAGAGAGAAGTTTGAGAAAGCAAGGAAAAGTTTAGGCTAAAGGTCTAAGAGAAGAGGGAGGAGGAAGAAAGCAAGTTTAGAGATAGAGAAGTACGGTAGCTAAAGTTGGTCAGGGAACCGAAGAACCCGAGGACTAAATACAGCGAGATAAGAGCCAAGGAAAAAACAGGAGGAGTAATAGACAAACAAGAATAAGAGCAAAAAACAAAGAACATAGTAAAGAGGATGAAGCTAATATGGATCATCGTGAAAGATACAACAATTCAAGCTAGGATGGATCATTATGAAATTCTTGGCATGAACAGTCTTGGCAATTCCTAGTCACCTTCAGGTAGTGTTACTTTTTTTTTATATAACTTTAATGAATGTTTGGATATCATTTTGTAGAAGAAGCATAGAGGAGTGAGATTCCAATTTGATCCAGTTCAATTAGGTGAAACTTTAAGGCTACTGAATTGGTTATGCTGCTTTAACTGCTTGAAAAGTTTTGGTAATGGAATCTCATTTGAACTTCAAGAACTTTGGTAACACTCCACCTACAGAAAGCAGTGATGTGAAGCCTCCAGGACATTCCCTGTTAGCAAGGTAGCCTTCAATTTATTCCTTGACCTTTAAAGAGTTCCAAAACACTTAGGGAGGAGGTCTTGGGAAGGATTTTGGATTAATGAAAATGGATGAACTATTGAAAAAAATATGCACCATTGAAGAGACTCAGGCCATGGCAAGTTCTATTGGCATTAGACAACGAGGTGTTCGTGGTGGAAGTTTGCAAAGACCAGGATCATTGACTTTTCCCAGTAACACTAAGTCAAAACACTGTTGATTAGGTTTGGAGAGACCTGATCAAGGATACTAGTGTTGGCTTCGAAGATAGAAATGGTAGTGTAGAATCAAATCTTCCACAAAGACACCATACATTAGGTTTGGAGTAGTGAGGGAGGATTAACAACTTGGAAGTGCAAATAATTCTAGCTTCTTTCATGAACTATCTTGGTTTAACTATAGTAATAGCCCAGGTCTTTCTCCTGGGTTTCAATAGTGAAATCAAATCAATGGGATTGTAAGTACTCAACCGTTAGATAACAAAAATAACTTACTTGCTCATCAACCTCAATGTGGGAGTAATCAAAGCATTTCAATTACTACATAATTCCAAACACAGCAGCAGTGACAACCACAACAACCCTAGTCCCAGTCCCAACAACAACCACTCTTTCCTACCATAACAACCCAGTCTTAACAACAATCACTCTTTCCCAAGCCAGCCACTATTGCATTTGCATCCCCTATGCCTTTAATTAAGAATACACAGCTTGGAAGTTCGAAAGATTCAATTGTAGATATGCACATATCTATCAACGATAAGTTAGTTCAAGGTGGAGAAATGGAACATGGACGATTTAGGAAGTTTAGCTACGATAGGGAATTCCTCCATTTAGTAGATAATGAATCCCATCACTCAATTGAAAATAAAAAAGTCCCTTCACTCATAAGAGGATAAAAAGCCACATTACTTAAAAGAAGATGAAAAATGATACAGCGCAGAAACGTAGTACTATAATATAAGAGTACAAAAAATACAATTCTAATCCAATATTTGCAAAGAATTTAAAAAGGTATATGAAAATATTAAGAGAAATAGAGTAATTTGATTCAAAATAGGAAGAAGATTTCACTGCAATACGTCAAAGAAGTATTTATATGAGTTGTAATGACTTAAAATTTAATAGTAAGGACAAAAACATATTTCATAACTTAAATAAAAGTAAACAAAAAAAAACTCAATTTCATAAATAGAAAATAACTCAAAATCTCGTGTCAATCTCCTCCACTTTTAAAGAACTTGACCTCAAGTTATATTTTGAATAGGCTAACTTGCATTCTGATAAGTAACGAAAAATATCCATAACGTTAAAAGTTGATTTGATATTACCCATCCACAATTTTGAATGGTCCATATTTTCTTACTTTTAATTTATGTTGATGCCCCATAATTCTATTCTTGTTCAGAAATGCCATTACTTCAGCTCCCTCCTCAAATACTTGATTTCTTTGGTGTAGGTCGACATTAGCTTTATATTTTGCATTAGTTCTTTCAAATCTCTTCTTCACTTCAATCTATACTTCTTGGTCTTCTTTAACAAACTTTGCTGCACTTGCATTGATATTAATATTTTTAGGTAATTGAACAAGGTCTAGTGCATGATTTGGTACCTTGGCATATAACATGGAGAATGGAGACTGTCCAATCAAACTATGGACTATATTGTTATAGGCAAACTCAGTTTGTGTGATAAGGAAATCCCAATTCTTCGATTTTTCATGACAAATACATCGCACTAAATTACCCAGACTCATGTTTACCATTTCAGTCTATCCATCAATTTGTAGATGAGTTATACTACTATACTTCAAGGATAAATAAAACATACTCCACAAAGTTTTTCAGAAATGACTCAGAAACTTAGTGTCTCTATCATATGTAATTAACTTTAGAACCCCATAGAGTCTCACCACCTCTAGAAAAAATAGTTTAGCAATGGATTTTGCATTTGTTGTCTTCTTACATGGTAAAAAGTGTGTCATCTTAAAGAATTTATCAACCACTACAAAAATTGAATCCATTCCCCTATGCATTCTTGGTAGATCCAGTACAAAGTCCATAAAAGGTCCTCCCAAATATTATCAGGTACAGGTAATGGCATATATAAACCCGCGTGCTTAGAGAATCTATTAACCACTATAAAAATCGAATCCATACCCGTTTACATTTTTTATCGACCCAGTGCAAAGTTCATAAAAAGGTCTTTCTAAATATTATCAAGTATAAGTAATGACATATATAAACCAACGTTTGATGTATGACCTATGTATATTTGGAAAATATGATACCTAGAAACAATAGAAACAACATCTTTCCTTAATTTAGGATAGAAGTATCTCTCACGTACCTCCTCAAGCATCTTGTCTTTACCCAAATGACTAGCTAGACCTCCTCCGTGTAAATTTCTAATTACCTTTTCCTTTATTGATGTCCACGAAAGGCATAGTTGACTGCTTTTCATAAGGAACCTATCATGAATGTAGTAATCTTTATATGGCTTCTCTCCTTGACAAGTTTGCCATATTTCTTTAAAGTCTTCATTATCAATATATAAGTCTTTTAAGTATTCAAAACCTTTAATATCAACTATTAGCGTCCTGATAATGAAAATTCATCGGCTCAACGCATCCACCACTAAGTTGCTCCTCTGCTTTATGGACACGTTTATATGGGAACTTCCCAGTATAAGTTGACCATCTAGCATGCATCTTGGTCCATAACTGCTTTTGACTTCCTAAGTATTTCAATGCTGGCTGATCGGTACAGAGAATAAATTCCTTGCCAATTAGGTAATGCTCCTATGTCTTCTAAGCCCTCATAATAGCATAAAACTCCTTATCATAAGTAGCCCATTTTTTGTCTTGCTTCACTTAGTTTCTCATTGAAGTATGCCATTGGCCTTTTCTATTGAAATAATATTGCCTCGATAGCTATCCCACTTGCATCACACTTTACTTCAAATAACTTCCTAAAATCTAGCAACGTTAAGACTAATGTTGTACATAATTTCTCTTTGATAAGAGTGAAGGTTTGTTCTTATTTTTCTTCCCATCTAAACTCCCCTTTCTTTAGGTAATCCGTAATAGGAGCTACAATGCTGTTGAAATTCTTAATAAACCTCCTATAAAACATAGCCAGACCGTAGAAACTTCTCACATCCCCTACAATTTTCGGTATAGGCCAATCTCTAACAGCATTAATCTTGTCTTCATCTACTCGAATGCCATCTTTTCCCATAACATATTTAAGGAACAATAAACTCTCCATCATAAATAAAAATTTCTTCAAGTTAGTATATAATTGATTTTCTCTTAAGGCCTCGAATACATGCTTTAAATTTCAAACATGCTCTTCAATAAATCTACTATAGATAATAATATTATCAAAATAGACAACCACAAACTTACTTATGAAAGGTCACCACACCTGCTTCATAAGGCACATAAAAGTGCTAGGGTTATTGAACAATCCAAAAGGCATGACTAGCCACTCATACAAACCATCTCTTTTCTTAAAAGCTGTCTTATACTCATCTTCAGGAATTATTCCTATTTGATGGTATCCACTCCAAATATCAATTTTGGAGAAAATAATGGTTCAACTCAGCTGATCCAACATATCATCAAGTCTCAAAATAGGAAAATTGTAGCCAATAATGATCTTATTGATTGCTCTATTGTCAACGCACATTCTATAACTCTTGTCCTTCTTGGATATAAGTGATGCTTCCTAAATATGGCCTTTCCTTACAAACTCCTCTAATTTCTCTCGTATAATCTCATTCTCTTTCGGACTCATCCTATAATAAGGCAGATTAGGTAAGCTATCTCGTGGAACAAAATCAATGTGGTGTTAAATGTCACATATAGGTAGTAATCCCTCTGGTTAGTCCTTTAAGATCACATCTACAAACTCCTCCAATATAGATTGCACTTCTTTAGGTACCACAAGCTTAGGCTTACTTTCTACTAGCTCTTCCCCCTTAACTATTAACAAATACACCTCCTTTGTTTCCTTTATCCCACCAATAAATTTGCATATATTATTCTCCACTTGCAGCAAAGGCTTTTGGGTCTTTTCTTAAGACTTTATGCCACTAATAGGTACTAAAGTATACTTCACACCATTCTTTACAAAATGTTATATGTTTTTCCTTCTCGAGTGCATCGCATCTACATAAAATTGCCATGGCCTTCCTAATAGGATCTAACATGCATTCATCACTACCACATCACAATAGTGCTCGTCCTGATAATTTCCAATGGAGAAAGTTACTATACATCATTCTTTAACTAAAATCTCTCTAACCTCCTTAATCCACCCAATGTTATAAGGATTTGGATATGGCTCAGTAGTCAACTTTAACATTTTCACTGTCATTGAACTTTTAATTTTCTCCTAACTTCCTTCATCAATGATTAGTTTACATAAACTCCCTAACACCAAACACCTCATACGAAATAGCTTATCTCTGTATAAATTATCGTACTCCTTGTTGGATATCATTAGTCTGCTGACATCATACACATACGCCTCCTCATCTTTTTTCCCTGTTGTTCCCAACTATCACCTTCAGGTGCGTACACTTCCTATTCATCTTCTTTATCTTGTTGTTCCACCATGTTTATCGATCTCCATTTTTAGTACTCATTAGACTTGTGTCTTGGCATGCTACACCTATAACACTTTGATGGGGCTGGTTAGACATATGGATTATTAGGCCTTGAAGTTGTTAAAATGGCTTTGTTTGAACTTCCACCATTAGTTCTTCCCTTGCCAATACTACTCCTCACAGGACTAACCATCTCCTTCCCTTTGTCACCAGGACTCATCTCACCTGTATAATGCTTAAACTCCAATTGCTTCTCATTCAATATAGGATGTGCTTTCATTACTAGATTTCTCGCATCCTACACCATAAGTACCATTTAGATTCCTACTTCTCCCTTATATTTGACTTCAGTCCTCTCAAGTAACATGATACTTGCTAAGGTTGAGATTCAGACAGTTGATTGCAAGCTACCAATCTCAGAAACTTTGTCGTATACTCATGGACGCTTCGTCTGGCTTGATAACATTATTTATAAGCGTCGAAAATATACTACTCATAATCTGGCCGTAAGAATCTCCCTCTCAGTAACTTCTTCATCGTCCTCTATGAAGAAACTGGATTTCACCCTTCTCTCCTCCTTGACTTACGCAGTTACTCCCACCATACGAAAGCTCCTTCCCTTAGTAGATAGGCCACCAATTTCACTTTTATGTCCTATGGAATTTCCGTATAATCAAATAATTTCTCCACTTCTGCTAACCAATCAAGAAACCTTCAATATCAAGATCTCTGCTAAAAGACGGGATATCCATCTTCAGCTTATACTCATAGTCTCCTATACTTCTAGGCTGGGTGACTTCTTCCTCATCACTGGAGCTATTTTCATGATCCTAAGGCATAAGATTTTGAATCTAAGAATGCCTCGCAGGTCCACCTTCCCTAATAACTGGTTCCTCAATTTTTTGTATGTTGTCTCCTCGCAACAACACTTGCAACTAATCCTGAACCAATGCCAACTGTCGTTCTATATTACGAATTGATTCTCAAACTTCGAGTAATCCATGAACATCGTCATTGGCATTAGCCATTGTCAGACAAACAAACATTGGATTCTCAAGGATCTGATACCACCTGACACAACAAAGAAACGTAATACTCTAATACAAGAGTATAGAAAATGCAAATCTAATCTAAAACTTAGAAAGAACTCAAAAGCCTTAAGAGAAATAGAGTAATTTGATTAAAAATAGGCAAAATTTTCCACCACAATACGTAAAGAAGTATTTATATGAGTTATAATGACCTAAAACTTAGTAGTAAGGAAAAAAAAAGTCTTTTATAACTCAAATAAAAGTAAAACACAAAAAAACTCAATTTCCTAAATAGAAAATAACTCAAGCCTCAACAAATGTGTAAAAGGATCAATCGAAGGAAGATGAAAAACTTACTAAAGCTCTTCAAGAAAGCTTGAACGGGGATTCTTCTCTCGTAGAAATTTATTTCCATATTATCCTTTCTTTTATCCATCTAGTTGCAGGTATAGTCACTACATGAACAATCTATTTCACTAATTAGTTTTGTAAGATATTAATAACATGTCTAAGCATCATATCTTACGTCCAAACTAGTTTCATGCTACCAAGATTTGAGACCCAAAAGAGCTGCATGACATGGCCAGCTGAGCTTTGCATTAGTTGGTTAAAGATTTTACAAAACCTGTAACAAACACCAGTATGTATGAAAATGTTTTGTAATACTCTCCTCTCAGCTTTATATCTATCTTACAAGAAAGAAAGCATAAGATCAAAGTTACTTAATGACTAGATCCATCCTTATGCAATATCAATAACCGAATAATGAAAGTTGTTTATAAAAGGCTTTTAGATGCATAATTTATCTTGCATAACATCTTTTGCCATTTTGCATGTTGCAAATTCTATATGAACCCTAACCCAGTTTCAAAAAATGTATTGCTACCAGGATTTGTGCTAGTTTCAACAATGAGATAGGTCATGGGTGTTTCTTAGGCTGCACGGGTGCTATTTGGCATCCTGAATGCTTTCACTACCATGCTTACAATCATTCAATAACTGATTACAAGGTTCAAATTCATGCGAACTAATTGAATATTTGATTTGGAATCTAATTACGTGTTCTTGAGTAATTTTTTGCTTTTACCTCTCATTTTTAATAGTATCAAGTACTTTAATATACAACATCGACTAAGATTTTCTCTCATATCTTTTTTTTTTTTGTTTCGTGATAGCTCTCTATGTCTGGAAATTGTAATTACCACAAATCCTGCTATAAGGAGCAGCACCACCAAAGATGTGACATCTGTAGTAATTTTGTAAGTATTTTCAATATATTACAATATCAACCATTCCATTTCCATTAGATTTCAGTGCATGTTATTTGTAATAGGTCTTTACTAACTAGACTAGAGCTGGAACTTGAACTGTAATAATATATGAAACTATATCAAATGCTTTTTTTAGTATAGAGCAACCTAATTCTTTTACAAGCATTAGTAGTTTTGATTTATAAATTACTAAGCATACAAACAGAATGTCCTTTCACCTAAATTATCATATATATCTGGCTTAGTTGATGTTGTTATTAAAGTAACAAAATAAGATTCAGTGGATTTTGTGAAAAGAAAGTGATTTCATTTGGATTATGTAAAATCAAAAGATAACAATTTTCCAGTAAATTCAATTTTCCATTATCAAGAAGCCTTTTTAAGGCCATATAAAGACTTTCTTAGTTTACAAACCTGACCTGATTTGACCTTGGAATAACCTTCTAGAGGAAGCATGTAAACTTCCTCATCAAGAGATCCATGCAAAAAGGCATTATTAATGTCCAACTGATGAAGTGGCCAAGCAAAAGAAGATGCTACAACCAATAAAACTCTAACAATAACAGGTTTAGCAACTAGAGAAAAACTTTCGGTACAATTAACTCCCTCAACTTGATTGTAGCCCTTAGTTATTAATCTGACCTTATATCTATCAACACTACCATCTCGGTTCAATTTTAGTTTGTAAGCCCACTTAGATCCAATTGCTTTCTTACTAGTAGGTAAAGTAGTGAGTTCCCAAGTTTGATTTAACTCTAAATCATGCAATTCTTGTTGCATAGCTGCAATCCAATGTGCATTGGATGCAGCCTGAGCATAAGACTATGATTCTTGGATATTAGACATATTAGCTAAAAATGACATATATGCAAATGAAAAATATGATGGATGAGTATAAGGGTAGGTGTTTGGGGTATAAGAAGAAGAAATGTGATAGTTAGACATACGTGGTAAAGTGGCAGAGGTATTTTCTATGATAACAGCTTGTGATACAAAGTCATTTAACTAATTTGGCTTATTAATAGATCTTGTACTTCTTCTTAATGGAGGACCAGAAGAAATAAGAATAGACACATCATTAGACATAGGAGAATTAGAAACAGAAGAAGGAGAAGAATTAGAATCCAATGGAGAAGAAGAAGAAGAAATTAACTGAGAGTCAAAAGAAACAAGAGGATAAGAATCAGAAGAGGAAGAGAAATCCTCAACAAGTAAAAGAATAGAAGCAACAAATGTAGAGGGTGAAATAAACTTGTAAGGAAAAATGTGTTCATGAAAAATGACATCTTTAGAAACAAGAATAGTGTGAGAATGAATATCAAACAACTTGTAAGCCTTTTGACCAGGACTGTAAACAATGAATATACATTTGTAAGCTCGAGTATCAAATTTAGATTTATTTGATTTGACATTGGTCGCGAAACAAAGGCAACCAAAAGTTTAAAGATGAGTGTATGTCAGAAGATGACCATATAAGACTTGATAAGGTATTTTCCAGTTCAAAACTGGAGTGGGCAGTCTGTTAATAATGTATGTGGCAGTAAGGATGGACTCACCCCAAAATTTCCTAGGTAATAAAGCCTGAAACACTAGGGCTCTAGCAACTTCCAATAAATGTCTATGCTTCCTTTCAACTACTCCATTCTGTTGTAAAGTATAAGTGCAAGACTTGTGATGCACAATGCCTAGATCAGTAAACAGTTGTTGACAGTCACTACCTAAAAACTCAGCACCACTGTCAGACCTAACTATCTTGACTGATTTCTCAAACTGATTAGAAATCAGTTTTAAAAATTGAGACAAGATATGTATTACCTGACTTTTATGACTCATTAAGTACGTCCATGTAACCCTATTAAAATCTTCTATTATAGTAAGGAAATAGTGACCACCATTCAAAGAAGATTGTCTATATGGTCCCCAAATATTAATATATATCAATTGAAAGATAGTAGTAGTCTGAATTGAACTAGAAGGAAAAGGTAACCTATGTTGTTTAATAAGGGGACAAACATCACATACATTATCAAATTTATCATTCTTAGAACTGATACTTGCAATATGACTAAGTACAATTTCTGATGTATGCCCTAATTTATGATGCCAAAGCTTGTACAAAGAATTGGAATTAACAAGATCAAATGTATCAGTAACAGTACACAATGAATACTGATTTATTATTTCTACACAGAAAGAATGTGCATCAAGAACATATAACTGTCCTATCAGCTTACCAATAGCCATAATTCTTTTAATCTTCAAGTCCTACAAAATGCAGTGGGTAGGATAAAATTTGAAGACAATGGAGGCTGATATGGCAAGTTTATGTACAGACAAAAAATTGTATTTAAAGGTAGGAACATGTAAGGCCTAAACTAAAACAATGTTATTTGGAAGAAAATCACTACCAACATGATGAACATATTCAAATTTCCATCAGGTAAGTATACAGGAGTAAAGGATTTAAGCTCAACAGGGTTATGTAATAGATTGATGTCTATACACATATGATTTGTAGCCCCAATATCTAATATCCAAGAATTAGAATCTATACTAACAATATAAGACATAGCTTTAGGTAAAACATTACCTGCAAAGTCAGCCAGATGAGAAAAATTCACCATTATAGGGTCAGTGGCATCTTTATGCTTCAACAACTCCTTTCTAACTGCCTCTCCTAAAGCAAGATTCGGACTTCCTCTACCTTTCTCTATCCTATCTTCTTCAGACTGAACTGTATATTGAATAGCTTCAACATTTGTTGTAAAAACGTTATCCTTATATGTCCCTTTTCCCTCTTAGCCTGAAGTTCTTTGTACTAATCAGGTATTTCATTCAACTTAAAACAACTATCTTTCTGATGCTCATTTCTCTTATAGTATGTACAATAGAACTCACTCTTATCCACATTTCCTCCCTTATACTTCATATTCTATTTTCTACCCTTATCAGTCCCTCCCTTGCCACTGTATACATTAGCTAATAGTGGATTGTTCTTTACTCCTTCAACAAATCCCAAATTAACTTCTTATTGTTTCTCTACTCGCAACACCACGGAGTAAGCCTTATTAACCAAAGGCAGTGGATCCATAACCAATATCTAGTTCCTTATATTATCTTAATCCTCATTTAATCCCATTAAAAACTGCATCAATTGATTAAGAGATGCAGTTTCAACTACAACATTATGTATCCCACAGACACACTGATTTGCTGCTCCACAGGTACACTATAGAACAAGCATCAAACAACTCAGCTCATCCCACAATTTCTTAAGATTGATGAAATATTTTTCTACTGTCATATTTCCTTATTAAATAGAACTAATCTGCCTCTGTAAATGATATACTAACGGGCCATTTCTCTCGCCGAATCTCTTTTTTAAGTTTACCCACAATTCTCTAATAGAATCCGTATATATAAAGGCTTTAACTATTTCTTTTGAAATCAAATTCAATATCCATGTTCCTACCATATAATTTGTACATATCCACTTATCATACTCTCCTGATTCTATATTTGGTTTTCCACATTTTTCATCTATAAATCCTAGCTTCATCTTAGCTCCCAAGGCTATTTTAATTGACCTACTAGAATTCAGAAAATTATTTCCAGTTAAAGGTATCGTAACCAGAATCATACCTGGATGGTCAGATCCCTGCAAGTACAGTGGATTCTCCTCATTCGGGACCTTTACTCTCACTTCAAATACAGATGTAGTAGCTGAGTCTTCCATGGCGATAAAATCGAAGCTTTACTATTACCAACACTTCATGAACCTAATTGCCAGAACTTGAAAGAGGAAAACTTGAAACCCTAATCTCCGAAATACGACCGAAAGAAACCCCATCACAACTAAAAAAAATAGATCTTGTAGATAAACTCTCTTCAATCGATCACAGGCACCACCAGTAATAAGAAAACAAACTCGATCCAAGACCGATCAAGCTCTGATACCATGAATAAAACCTTTTCTTTATTAAGTGAAGAGAGTAACTTACATCTGTCCATCTATTTCTCTTATATATCAACATAAATAAACCTGCTTAACTAATAAACAAAACAAACTTACATAATAAATAGTTAACTTAACAAAACGGCATAGTATTAAAACATAAGCAGTCTTACAAAATCGACTCAGCATAATCTTTACAAAATTATATAATAAAAAAGATAATATAATAAATATCATAACATTTAAACTTTACTAATTATTATATTACTTAAATATTTTAGATAATTAATTTGTTTAGAAAATAATTAAATGGACAAAGTAATATTGCAAAAATTGTAAGAAGCTAAAATTTATATGATTTGATTATGAAGACGTTTACTATATTAATCTTTATAACAATACGGTAAAAGGCTATTTGTTTATTAAATCTCAATAACAATATCTAAAGCTTCAAAAGCACTCATCAATTAGAATTATTAGCTTTTTCCTTATTCTATTATTATTTTATAAACTTCAAATTTTAATATTGAAAACAAATATTATATGCTTAGTTTATAAAAAACAATTAACCCCTCTTAACAATTGTCTTTTTATTACAAAACAATTTATTTGGTGTCATCACGTGAAACCACCTAGAGGAATCAGTACCACCAACTTAGCATTTATTTTTTCCTTCTAATTTATTCAAGCCATCTTATAACATTGGAAATATATAGAAGAAAATGATGTTTACTCGATAAGCAATAGGTCATTACAACATTTAATTTTTAAAATGTTTTCTTATATATCTTAAAATATTTATTAATATTTAAGATACATTTAAGTTCATTTTTATTACAATAGCTACAGTTATTATAATTGATTTTATATAAAAAAAATATTCCTTATATATCATTATCCAAGATATAAGAAATAAATTGGACATTTCATTATGTGGTAATTATTAATTAATATTATTGTTTCGAAAAAATTATTAATAAATATCACCTGAGGTTATAGTGGATCTCTATAAAAGAAATATTTAAAATACCTCTTGCATATTAAATTATGAAAAGAATTTGTCATCGCTACATGGTAAATATCCATGGAAATCACATATTAAATATACCATATCATATAAAGGAGTATATAACCCCCTTTACATGGCAATAATCATATATATCTACCAGATGAGTACATATTTAGACACCATAAATTATTTTATGATGTGTGAAACCAGCGAAGACACCGTGATGATGTATGAAACCACTGAAATTGGATTGTGCAAAGTTTGAATGCTACGTAGGTCTGAAGAAAATGCTTGGCAGTTGATACAAAGGTGTTCTTGGAATTTAAACTTCTACCGAAGTTTAGGGCCAACACCCTTGCACGGCAATCTTACTTAGGTTTGTTTAAGCAAGATTTACCCCTCAACGCCCCGCTTAGTGTTTCGCTCACACACTCAAAGTAAGAATGCAATAAAATAATCAAGAAAACAAAGTAGGCAACAATGAACACGAAAGATACGGTAAAACTACCAACCTTGATATTACTTTTCCTCAAAAGAATACAAGGAAGCTCTATCTAATTAAATAAGTAGAGTAAGGCTTGAGTGAGCTATATATAGGCTCTTTGGCTTGGAAGCCAAGTTACAATTCGAATCCTAACTGAACTGCACTTCTTAAGATTGTGGTAAGATCACGTTTTATCTCTATCAGGATTATATCATGTGGCCAATAAGATGACACCCCCATCTGAATAAGACTCTAACTGATAAGATAATATTAGAACATAATACAACTAGATAGGAGTTTACATTTGACTAGGACACTACATCCTTATCCTCGAAGATCTTTGCTATATTCAGATATTAAATCCCATTGCAACTTTATCTGTCATCATCCAAGATCTTCCTACGATCTTTATCTGTTGATGATGTTGTGTGATCTTTTCCGAAACCCGTATAGCACACTGGCCCGATCCAATGCTTACCCACAGCAAGTCTGTTATTCGTGGTCCCTTCATCTGATCGTAGGACAAGTCAATCATTGTAAAGTCTAAGACTTTACCAAAATTCGCACTAAGTCTGATCCCACTTGCCCACGTTTTCCTTAGTGTTTTCGCATGCCTCTCTTATACGTGTGATGGAGCTAACTTTCCCCTGAAGGCACTTCTTAAAGGTCACTGAAGAGTTCTCACTAAGTCGTGTTAAATCTTTCCTACTCTCGAGATCTTCGCCGACATTTCCTGCATCCCTCGCCTACTTGTAAGTTTCTCAGGACTTGCTCGCCTACTCGCAAGACTTTGCCTTATTCTCTCGTCAACACTCTTTTCTCGTGCTGACTTGTATGCCAAGAATTGGCCAAGGCTCGCCAATACTCGCATGATCCGACTGCATGGACTTAGGGGTTTAACAGTAGTTCAGGAGTAGTAATCAATGGCCATTCATAAAAGGAAATGAAAAAAATATTTGATAATTCTTGTGTTAGACCCTTAACATAGGCTTAACTAGTCTTAGAGGACTTATATGGTAGCTAAGGTCTTATTTAGTTAGGTTTTTACTTTTAATTTTCTTTTTTTACTTTTTAAACACAAAAATTGAAAAAAAAGTGAAAAATAAAAAAATAACACGTTAATACAACACAAAAATAGCACAAAAATCAATATTAAAATACAAAAATCACAACCAATAACCCAACTAAACATGCCCTAAGAAAATGTCTGTTTGATTCAACTTTCTATTTTTATATTATTTTTGTATTTTTGTATTTTATTTGTATCTTTTTTTAATTTTTGTAAATTTTTTCAGTTTATGTGCTTAGAAAAATAGAAATATGAAACAATAATTTAAACTAAAGTTTAACGGATAATATATAAGAGCTATCAAATATTTTTCATAATTTACTTAAGGGGAAAAAGTTATGTAGTAACTAATTTAGTGGATATTCATAGTGGTCATATTATAGTAAAAAATAATATAAAAATTGTATTATTATAACCACTTTTAAACTAAAATTTTCTTATTTAACAAGAACAATTACTAAAAATTACCAATTAATGATCATATAATAAATTCCTTTATTTAATTTGCATTTAAAAAGAAATAATTTTGAAATACACTATTATCAATAACATATGAAATATCTTATAAAATATTCCTCATATATTCAAATATTCTATGGATATTTTCAGTCCTAAATTTTTAACAACACATTTTAGCCATATATTATTTTCTAAAATATTTGCATTTCCTTACTTAAATATAAACCAATTATATAAATAAGTCTATAATTATCTTGTGAAAAATGTACAATAAATAACTTATTTCTTTACTATTAAAAATTAGTGCATACATATTCATTGTTTGCTACACATTTTTATTTTAGTTGTTGTTACTATCTATTATTTCAATTGTAGTTATCCTTATGTTCTTATTTTTTTAAGAGTAGATAAATAGTGGGTGTCTTATGTCAATAGTAGATAAAATTTGTGTAGTTCATGGGAATCAATTTAGGAGTAGTTGTTGTTTTTTATTCTATAAATTCGATGTAATCACCTATTTTCTATCAATGAAAAGATAGCAGCCTTTTCACTTATTTCTCTGCTCATACACACTTTGTTTCTTGGTCTCTTAAATTTTCCTTCTTTATTACATGGTATTAGAGTCAAGTTCAAGTTCTTTGTGATCTTCTTGTTTATCTAACTAGTTTTATTGGAGAATATTGTTACCATGGATTCTGGTAATAGGGGAAATGGTTTAAACACTCAATACGGTGTTGAGAAGCTTATAGGTACAAACTACAAATATTGGAGATTGTGTATGGAAGCGTTTCTTCAAAGTCAAGACCTATGGGATTTAGTTGTTGGAAATGATAAAATTCCTGCTGCCACTTCTGAAAATAGCAAGTTACGAAGGAAGTAGAAATTCAAGTGCAAAAATGTTCTTTTTGTGTTGAGGACTTCAATTAGCAAAGAGTACATTGATCATGTTCATGACATCAACTCCCAAAGGGAGGTATGGCAGACCTTTGAGAAGGTGTTTACAAAGAAGAATATAACAAGGCTTCAGCTCTTAGACAATGAATTAGCAATGGCAACACAAGGAGGTATGTCAATCAGTTAATATTTTTATAAATTAAAAACCTCTACACTGAAATTTCAGAGTTAAATGAGAAGATTAGTGAAGTACGACTCCAAAGGTTTCTTATTTGTTACTTAAGGAAGGAGTATACACCTTTCTGAAGAGTATAGCTGAACAAGAATTTAGTAAAAGATTCAAAGGCAAAAAGGAGTTTTGGTGGCAATTCACAAAGAAACAACTCCATCAAGTGTTACAAATGCGAGATGATTGGTCATACTAAAAATAATTATCAAGTCAAACTTTCCAAAGCAAATGCAGCAATCAAAGAAGTGAAAGATGATCAACTTAATTAGGAGCAGTGTTTCATGACTAAAGTGGTTGAAGATTCAAAGTCAACATGATTGAGACAGTGCTCGTCAATCATGCCAACTATAATGAGGAGTGGATCAGTGATTATAGTTTTTTGCACCATGTTACCGGCCATGATTCATTACTCACAAAGCTACAGAAACATAATGGACACCACGTTATCATTACTGCTGATAACTTAACTTATCCAATAATAAAGGAAGGCAATGTGGAGATTTGTGTTGATGATGAAAAAACTGGAGCTATTAAGGTTACTTCTATCTATCATGTTCTAAGTTTGAGAAAGAATTTAGTTTCAGTTTCTCAAATTACAAATTATGGAAAATACGTTCTTCTTTTTTTTTTTTTGTCTAAGTGATGTGAAGGTGCTTGATAATGTGAAAAATGCTTCTTTATTTTTTTAAATGGGATCTTTATTTGTTTTATCAGCAGGGGAGGCATATGTTAAAAGAAATAGCAAATTTGACAATGTAGCAATTTGGCATACATGTTTATGCCATATAGGCTATCAAATGTTGTAGCAAATCTCCTTAAAGAAGATATTGGATGGCATTCCAACTCTAAAAAATATTCATGAAGATGTGTTTGTCAAGGTTGTTAATATGGCATTTACATCAGCTTCCTTACAAGAGCTCAACAAATTGAAGATCAACACTATTCATGCTGGTTCGTATAGATTTGATGGGGAAAATCTTTCTCAAGGATTGTTGACTTTAAGAATTTTATAGAAAAGGAGTTTGGATCAAAAATTGGTTGTTTAAAAAGTGACAATGGTGGTGAGTACGTGCCAAATTATTTCTTTCATTATTATAATGAAAATGGCATTCAAATTCAAATGAAATGTTCTAATACCCTTAAACAAAATGGGGTTATTGAAAGGAAGCTAGCACAACTCTATTTGATATCCCTCATGACTACATGATAAAGATCTTCTAAGAAAATTGTGAACTGAATCAATTCAATATGAATACTGTATGATAAATCGATTGCTTCTATGGCCAGGTAATAAGAGATCATCCCTTGAAATCTTGTATAGTGTAAAGCCAACTATAAATTATTTTTAGGGGTTTAGTTCTATTTACTATGTTTATATTCCAAAATCTGATCGAACTAAACTTGACTCAAAAGCAAAAAACTATGTTTTTGTTAGCTATGATGTATACAAGAAAGGGTGGAGGTGTATGGATCTAGAATAAAAAAAGTGTGTTACTTCAAGAGACGTTGTGATTGATGAAGTGTCATCGATTTATTCTAGCAAAGGCCTCACCTTCAAATATGTTGATTTTTTATGATGAGCAAGGCAACTTAAAGCTGGTTCTAGAAAATGATGTGCAACCATCCAACAATAATGAAGTTGGTGATCCTATAAGTTTTAAGTCAGAAAACTCAAATGCAGAAGCTACTCAGAAGATTGTGAGAAGATCGACAAGGGAGAAAAAATAACCAGGTTATCTTAGAGGCTACGAAGTGTAGATAAATCAATGCACTGTGACTTAACGTTTCTTTAGAGCAATAAATAGAGAACTAGGATGCTATGAAGAAGCTAAAGACCGTTCAGAATGGGAAGTAGCTACGCAAGAAGATATTGAAGCCTTAAGTAAGAACCAAACTTGGTAGGTTATACCAAAATTAGAAAAATGTGAGCTGGTCACTTGCAGATGGGTCTATCAATTGAAGAAGAAATCAAATGAAATAACTGAAAAATACAAAGCTCGATTGGTTACTTTTGGCTTCTCTCAAAACTATGGACTAGACTATAAGGAAATTTTTAGTCCAATAGCAAAAATGGTGATTGTAAGATCAATTTTCTCACTTGTAGCTATTAGAGATTGGAAGCTATGGAAACTCGACGTAAAGAACACATTTCTTTATGGAGAGTTAGATCATGAAATATTCATGGAATAACCCCCAGGATATATCTCAAAGTAGTTTCCTTTACATATTTGTCGATTAAAAAAGGTGTTATATGGTCTAAAACAAGCCTTCACACCTAGTATGATAAAGTTGCTTAATATCTCATTTTTTATGGATTTAAATTTCAGATGCAGATTCTAGTTTGTTTGTTTAATTAGAATCAAAGATGCATGTGCTAGTTCTATTATATGTTAATGATATGATAATCATTGGAGATGATGAATCTAAAATCTATCACTTAAAGAATAGGATAGCAGTTTGTTTTGACATGAAGAATTTGGGCGAGGTTGGATGCTTTCTTAGTTTAGAGAAATCAAAACAAAGATTATTTATTTCACAAAAAGGATATGATAGATCCTTATGGAAACATTATGGCATGAATCAAATATGCATGCATTGGTTCTATTATATGTTAATAATAAGATAATAACTAGAGATGATAAATATAAAATCAGTTGCCTAAAGAATGAGTTAGCAATTCGTTTTAACACAAAAATTTTGGATGAGGTTGGATGCTTTCTTGGTTTAGAGGCTGAGAAATTAGAACAAGGATTATTTATTTCACAAAAAGGATATGGTAGATCCTTGCTGAAATGTTTTGGCATGAAAGAGGCAAAACAGATGTCTACTTTTATGGAATCTTTTTTTAAGCTAAAGAAAGATGAAGGTAAATTATTGAAGGACGCAATAGGGTTTCAGCTGGTGGGTTAATTTATTGAACAATTACAAGGCCAAATTTTGCATATTCCATAAGTATTATTTCTTAATTTATGCAAATTCTAAGAACCACTCATCTTGATGTCGTTAAGAGAATTCTCCGTTATGTCAAGGGAACTGTTGATTATGGTATGTTATATTAAAAAGGAGTTAATTTCTGTTTGAGTGGATTTACTAACGCAGATTGTGTAGGTGATGCAAATGATCAACATTCAACTTTAAGATATTACTTCAGCATGGGATTAACAATGATTTCTTGGTGTGGTAAAAAGTAGTCAATTATTACATTTTCAAATACTTTAGTAGAGTATATGGTAGTAATTATGGCTACACAAGAATGCATCTGGCTAAAGTTTTTTATAGAAGATTTGTTTTGCGATGTTAATCATGCTGAAAAAATTCAATGTAATAATAAAACTGCGATCGGAGTTACTTAGAATCCAATTTTTTCATGACAAAATAAAAATTTCGAGGTTCATCATCACTTTGGTCGAGAGAAAGTGTTGAATCATGAAATTGAGCTTAAAGGAGTTCATACCAGCAACCAGGTTGCAAATATGTTTACAAAAGCTTTAGCTAAACCAAATTTTGATGTTTTAGATATGCTCTTTAAGTTGTGGATAGGAAGCATGCACTAAAAGGCAATGTTAAAAATTAGTGTATACATGCTCATGTGTTTACTACCCTTTTTTTTTAGTTGTTATTATCTATTATTTTAATTGTTGTTATCCTTATGTTCTTTTTTTATTTATTGAAGTAGTTAAGTAATGGGTGTCTTATGTCATTAGTAGATAAAAATTGTGTAGTTAGTGGGAGTTAATTTAAGAGTAATTGTTGTTTTTTATTCTATAAATTCAATGTAATTTATTTTCTATTAATGACAAGATAGTAGCCTTTTCACTTATTTCTTTGCTCGTACACACTATGTTTCTTGGTTTCTTAATTTTCCCTCTTTGTACATATACTAATCTCCTCATGGTATATAAAGGCTATGCCTAAGTGTTCATTTCCCACCTTACTTATATCTATTGCAAATAGTTTGTCTATATTTCTATCACAGTATATACCCACACATATTATAAAAAATCTGTCTAGATTTCTATCACTGCAATTGCTTCTTATGGATACATAATAAATAGAAACATCACTCAAAGGTTTAACAGAAACGAATTCAACCACACTAGCACCCTTTTCTTTATAAAATATCACAAGTTCCATAACAATGATCATGAATAGTTCAAACTATCTAGTATGGAGAAAATAAATTCGAATAATTTTGCACACTTATGATTTGCTTAGCCACATCAACGACACTCTGCCTCCATTGTTAAAGACTAACACCATGTCAACCACTTCCACCACGATTCGTCTTGCCCTTGATTATACCACTGCCTATTAACTTTGGAAGACTAAAAGATCATTTTTCACAAAAAACAATAGCACGATGTTCACTCTTACAACATTAGTTGCATGCCATAAAGAAAGACAATTCTTCTATTACTGAATTTCTCACAACTTTTTCGTCAATTGTGAAAACCCTCACTGTAATCAGAGACTCCATTTATGATGAAGATTTGATATTATTCACATTTAATGGCTTCCCACCATACTATGAAGCATTTATGACGATGATGGAAAAATCATGAACCATAACATCATTTTCAAAGCTTCATGTGAAAATACAACTCCACATGCAATGCCTGATGCTCTACCACTCATCTAGGGCCTTCATTGTCGTTATACATCCCACTGGTAGAACCTTTGGCAATAGAGGTCGAAGGAGCAGCCCTTTCTAAAACCACAAGGTACCTCGTAACTCTAACTCTCAAAACCCTTACTTTCCATATCATACTAAGTAGGGCTTATACGGTAAAATTTTAATTATTTAATAACCCAAACCAATTAGTTCTCTTAGCCTATCATCCCTCTTCATAACCTAAACCAAACACAAGGACAAATTATCCCCACATTTATGCTATACATTAAATTTGTCATAAAATGGGTCATACTGCTATTCGACGTCATTTTAGGTATTCTAATTCTGGAAATACCCAAACTAACCCTTTTCTTGACTACAATACCATTTATAGTGCATTTTCCACTATGAACATTTAAAATGAATTCACCACCTCTTATTTTACTACTAGCAACATCATTAAATGACTTTCAAACACTAGTGTCATTACACATATGATGTTTGATCGACAATTATTAGAATTTGTGAAACTATATGAAGTTCCAAACTAAGTGCTTATTAGTAATGGTAATGATCTTCCTATAACCTTAACTAGTACATTAACGATCACAAAATATCCCAAATCCCTTTACCTTAGAAATATTTTAATTGTTCCAAAGCTCACTACAAATCTTTTATGTATTGATTAATTTGTCACTAATAACTTGTGTTTGCTTAAATTTAAATCTTTTAGTTATATTATGAAAGATCTCTAAACTAAGATACTACTTCTCATGAGTAAAATCTACAAAAATCTTTATTCAATGCTAATTCCTTATGCCTTTTATAATTCTGTTGCATTTATTCTCGCCAAGTCTCTTCTGACATTTGGCATCAATGATTTGATTTATTTCTACTATAAACCTTTTCTAATTTTTTTAATAATCTATCTTTTAGACCTCATGTAATAAAGTCTTGTATTTCATGTGTTCAAGGTAAAAGCACTGGACTATCTTTTCTTTCTTCATCATGTGTGTATATCTTACCTTTACAATTAATTTACTGTGACATTTATAGACCATTCCACACACTCTCTTATTTTGTTGTAGTTATTTTATTATTTTTATCAAAAACTTCAATAATTTTATATAGATATACACTTTAACCTATAAATCTCAAGCTTTGCATCAATTTTGGCATTTAAAAAACTTAATTAAAACCTCTTTTCCACCAGAATCAAAGTGTTTCAACATGATAGAGCTAATGAACTCATTAAAGGGCCTCTTACTTAATACCTATCTACTAATGGTTTAACCTACCATATCTTTTGTCCTCACACCCCTTAACAAAATGGTCTTATTAAATTAAAAATTAAACACATCATTGAAACTGTATTCAATCTATTTATCCATGCTTCTTTTCCTAAATCCTTCTAGTTGAAACCTTTTTAACAAATATTTATCTTATAAATCTGCTTCCTACATCTATAACAAATCATAAATCACCTCACAGGGCCCTATATCTCACTAAACCTAATCTTACCTATCTTTAAGTTCTTAAATATGCTTGTTTCTCCTTCATTAACTAACATGATTTAATAAGTTTATATTTAAATCCACCTCGTGCATCTTTCTTGGGTACTGTCTTCACTGTAAAGGTTATAGATGCATTAGTAACCAAAGTGATAAAGCCCATTATTGAAATAATTTTTCCCTATGCCTAAGGAACCACCGCTCAATCCTTTTCATCCCCACTAACTAACCACCTCTAAATCCTCATTATCCCCACCCTCTGAGGTTAACTTACTCTTGCCTCAAAAGTCTTATCTCTTTACCACCTTCACATGATTCACATCTACCATCATCATTACCACTATTACTAATTCCATCTTTACCTCATCAATATCTTATGATAACCTGCACTTGTACTAACACACGAATACCTTGCACCCTCTCAGGCTACCTTATCTTTCACACCACTAAGTCACTCTCTAATGATCCTAACCCAACTTGCAACACTTAAGTGAAAAATTTCTCTTATTGGCATTAAGCAATACTTGATGAGCTTAAAGCTCTCCATTGCAACCAAACTTAAATACTTGTTCTACCTCCACCCAACACCAATATAATATATTGCAAATGAGTTTTTTGTAATAAACACAAATCTAATGGTTTTCTAGATTTTTACAAAATTCTAATTGCTAAGAGTTATCATCAATATCATACAAACACATCAAATATCACACATACTTTTCCCCCTTTTTGACATCATCAAAAAGATTGAAAAACATGTATGAAAAACACATATAAATAAACTTAAAAGCATGCAT
>JAOXYD010000136.1:6916269-6930420 GCA_028565735.1 Pinacopodium congolense | reverse complement strand
ATTTGGTAGGTCTTGGAAGTTCGGATGACGTACGGTAGGGTGGCTTTGGTTAGGTGTGTCTGGTAAGTGGAAGTGGGAAGTTTGGATGGCATTGGGTGGGTTTGCTAGAGAGTGCAGGATAGTAGGTATAGGTTTATGTAACTTGAATTGTCTCAGAGACAATTTCACAAACAGGTGGTGGGTAGCTAGTGAGAGTGGCTTGGAATGGCGAGTTGAGGTGCTGGATGGCGTAAGTGGTGGGATAGGGGCATAAACTATTGGTTAGGTGTTGAAATAGAGGGGTTTCGGTGCGTGGCTGGGGTGGTTGCTTAGAATTTGTGTCTGAGACAATCTCTCGAACACTTAGTAGGCAAGGTTTGAGAGGAGCTCTTATGGGGGGTTTGACTAGCGAGAATTTGTGTTTTCTAACTTGAGAGTTGAGAGGATGAAGGGTGATGCTTGGATGGCGATTAGGAATTTGGATGCTTTGGTGTTAGGTGGAGAGTGGAGTGGATGAGAGGAGTGGCATTGGGTTGGTTGGTGAGTGGGATGTCTTTGGCTAGGGAACTTGGTGCTTCAGTGGTTGAAGGAAAGCTGGATGGTGTTGGTCGAAGAGCAATGGAAGTAGGATGATGAGAACTTTTCTTTTTCTGGTTACTGTTGGGTCTGTAGATGGTGATGGGAGTGGATTCAACGGTTAGGGCTTGGGGATTAGGGGAAAAAAAAAGAAAATATAGGGACATTATCTTACTTCATTAGCGTCTGTCACTATAGTGATTGAGGTTGCTATGGTGACAGAAGCATAACAGCTCCTACGTTGATTTTGTTGATTTTTTAATAAAGATAAATAAAATAAAAATAAAAGGAAACAACTTAAATTAAAATTAATATTGAGATGCCTCTCAAGAACGCTTCTTTAACGTCATATTAGTTAGATAGAATTTTTTTTTTGACTTACTCAAAATGAACTGCCTCATCAAGTTCAATTTCTTCCCCATTTTCAACTTATAAATTTTTATAATACAGTTTCAATTAGTGCCATCAACTTTAAATACTTTAAAAGTATCTAAGCTTTGAATTTCTACTGCACCATGCGATAAAACATTAGTAACAACAAATGAACCTATCCAACAAAATCGTAATTTACTAGGAAAGAGCTTTAATTTAGAGTGATAAAGAAGGACTTTTTGACCTGTGGAAATTTCTTTTCTATTTAAGATTTTATCATGAAAGGTCTTAGTCTTTTTTTTATAAATTTTAGCACTCTCATAAGCATCATTACGCTTCTCTTCCAATTCTTGCAATTGTAATTTTTGATTAGTTCCAGACTCAATTAAATCTAAATTTCATTTTTTGACAGCCCATTAAGCCTTATGTTCCAATTCTATAGGCAAATGACAAGGTTTTCTGAATACTAATATGTATGACGACATACCAATAAGAATTTTATATGTTGTCCTGTATATCCATAGCTCATCGTCTAAACGCAAACTCTAATCTTTCCTTTTATAATTAACCACTTTCTCCAAAATTGATTTGATTTCCCCATTAGAATCTTCTAATTGTCCACTTGTCTGTGGGTGGTACACTATTGAAGTTCGGTGTGTAATGCCATATTTCTTCAGTAAAGCCTCAACGACTCAATTAAAAAAATGAGTTTCGTGGTCACTAATTATTGCTCTAGGCACTCCAAACTTGACAAAAATATGAGACTTAACAAAATCGACAACAACTTTAGCCTTATCAGTATAAGTAGCCTTATCTTCTACCCATTTTGAAACATAATCTACAACGACAAGAATATATGTCTTACCGAAAGATGAGGGAAAGGGTTCCATAAAATCAATTCCCCATATATCAATAATTTTAGATACTAGGATATTCATGAGCAGCATCTGGTATTTTAGTCCTAAACCACTTGTTTTTTGACATCGATAACAAGACTTACAAAATATATAAGCATCATAAAATAGTTTAGACCAAAATAAATCACATTCAAGCACTTTACGAGCTGTACTTTTGGGACCAAAATGTCCACCACATGCAAAAAAAGGCAAAAATTCAATATATATAGGATTTCGTCATCAAACACACATCATCTAATGATTTGATCATAATAATATTTTCATAGATATGTCTCATCCCATGCATAATATTTAGCCTCTCTTTTGATTTTATATTTTTCATCTCGTGATAAAGTACTAGGTAAAGACTTGGTCACCAGAAAATTAACTATGTCAGGTGTTACCTGTTGGATGGCGAATAAATGATCATTTGGAAATTCATCTTTCAGGTTGTCTGAATTTGTGCCTAAATGGATGCGACTAAGATTATCTGTAACTAGATTTTCAGTTTCCTTTTTGTCCTGTATCTTTACATCAAATTTTTGCAGTGGTAGAATCCAACGAATAAGTTGTGGCTTTGCTTTCTTTTTGGATAACAAATACTTTAACGCGGCGTGATCTGAATAAATTATGACATGTGTGCCCAATAGATATGAACGGAACTTCTCTAGCCCAAAAACAACTACCAATAATTCTTTTTCCATTGTTGAATAATTTTTTTGGGCATCATTTGCATCATGGAAGCATAGTAGATTATATGTGGCGCTTTGTTCATCCTTTGCCCTAGAACAACTCCTACCACGTAGTCACTTGCTTCACATATTATCTTAAATGGGAGGTTCCAATCTGGGGGCTGGATTATTGGAGCGGAAATTAGGTTCTCTTTTAGTTCATCGAATGCTTCCTTACATGCTTTGTCAAACTTGAACTCCACATCTTTTTTAAGTAATTTACATAAAGGTTGAGTGGTCTTCGAAAAGTCTTTGATAAAGTGTCGATAGAAATCTGCATGTCTAAGAAAAGAACGAACTTCCCGTACACTAATGAGGTAAGGAAGAGATTTAATAATTTCTATCATAGCCTTATCAACCTCAATTCCCCTAAAAGACACTATATGGACTGAGATTATACCTTGATCAACCATAAAATGACATTTTTCTTAATTCAAGATCAAGTTATTTTCAATGCAATGTTGCAAAATTTTTCAAGGTTAATCAACCAAGTATCAAAAGACTCACCATAAACTGTAAAGTCGTCCATAAAAACTTCAATATAGTCATCCACATAATCAGAGAAAATACTTATCATATACCTTTGGAATGTGGCAGGTGCGTTACATAATCCAAATGAAATTCTTCGATATGCATAGGTGTGAAAGTCATTTTGTCTTGATCCTTTGGTATAACAGAAATTTAATGATAACTTGAATAACCATCTAAACAACAATAATGAGTTTTTCCTACAAGTTTTTGAACATCTGGTCAATAAAAGGAAGTGGGAAATGATCTTTATGAGTAACAGAATTTAACTTCCTGTAATCTATACAAAACTTCCACCTATTTTTCACACAGGTGGGCATCAATTCACCTGAAGTGTTCTTTAATACGGTTACTCTGGGTTTCTTAAGAACCACCTGTACTAGACTTACCCATTTACTGTCTGAAATTGGATAGATTATCCCAGCATTAAGGAGAATCTCCTTCTTGACTACCTCCATCATTGGTAGGTTCAATCTTCGTTGGGGCTGTCTTATTTCCTTAGCTCCATCTTCTAATAAAATTTGATGCATACAAATTGATGGGCTAATCCCCTTTAAGTCAACCACAGTCCATCTAAAAGCATCTTTGTGATTTTTCAACATGCCCAATAATTGTTTTTCATGTAAAGATGTTAGTATACTCGTAATAATAATAGGAAGAGTTTTATACTCACCTAAATACATATATTTCAAGTTACTTGGAAGAGCCTTCAACTCCAATTCTGGTGGTTGTATAAGAGATGTCAACAACTTCAAATTATTTCTAATTAGCTCTAGAAAACATACATGTTCCTTCAAGTATTTACTCCGTTCTAAAATTTGGATAGTGGTATCCAGATCCTTAGGAATGACAAGATAATCGGCTAGTATTTTTCCTTCTTGGATACCCAAGCTATTTTCCAATGCAATCCCTAGTTTATCTAGTCTATTTAACTTAAATACTTCATGTACTAAAGTATCCAGAAAACTCACAGAAACAAAAGATTGATCATCATTAGGAAATTTCATGGCATCATAAATATTAAATTTAATCACATAATCATCAAATTCCATAGTTAAAGACCCATCATAAACATCAATTTTCATTCTAAAAGTTTTCAAAAACGATCTTTCCAATAAAATTGGGATTGAAGTGAATGAATCTTCATTACCCATTTGTAAGACATAAAAACCAGCATGAAAGATCATATTATCAACTTGAACTAAGACATCTTCAAGAACACCCTTAGGACAGGTATTAGAACGATCAGTAAGTTGAATTATGACATCAGTTTCTTTCAAAGGCCTCGTGTTCAAAGATTCATAAAGAGATTGGGGTATAACATTAATCAACGTACCTAAATCCAACAATGCTTTCTCAATTTTTAGATTGCCTATTTTACAGGGGATTATAAACATACATGGATCTTGACATTTAGGAGATAACTTCTTTTAAAGCACAATAGAAACATTCTCACCCAATTGCACCTTTTCATTGCCACTCAATTTTCTTTTTGAGATGCATAATTTCTTAAGAAATTTAGCATAACGAAGAATTTGTTTAATAGCATCAAGCAAAGATATATTTACCTGTACCTTGTGAAAAGTTTCTAGAATTTCTTTCTCTTGCTCCTGCCTCTTTTATTTGGTAAAACGACCAGGAAAAGGAAGTTGCACACTGACGTTGGACATGACAATGGAAGAATCACCCTCCTTTTTCTCTTGTGACGGCTTTAGAACTTCTTTCTCTACTTCTTCTTTAACCTCTCGCTTAGAAACCTTTGGGATAGGTTCCTTTAACTCTTTTCCATTTCGAAGAGTGATAACATAAGCATTTTGCTTCGGGTTCACCTCAGGTTGGGAAGGAAATTTTCCTGAATTTCTTACCTCCAACCTATTTATGGCAATCTCCATTTGAGTCCCAAGATTCCGTATGCTACCTTGCGTATCTTGCAGAAATTCAAGATATTCTATTGAAAGTTCACAGTATTCGTGGCCAATTTCTTAACTATGTCCTACAATGAATTATTTTCACTAGAAATTTACCCCATTTGCTATGCTGTATATGCACATAAGGCTGTTTAAATGGCTGAATATTAGAGCTTACTTGTTGTACCTGATTGTTGCAATAACGAAGATTTGGATAATCTCGCTAACTCGGATTATACGTTTTTGAAAATAGGTCATACTTTCTTTAAGGTTGTCCCATATTACCACCCATTGCCTTAGCTTCTTCAACTTGGTCTTCTTGTAGAGTGGGATACATATCTGTAGGATGATCAACTGTAGAACAAATACCATAAGCCTTTAAATCCTCCTTTATAGATACTACAATTTGATGCACCAAAGATGTAAAATCGTCTAATTTTCTTTCCAATGACAAAACGTCCATCTCATTAACATGTCTTGAGTCATAATCATTCTGAGCTCCAAATTGTTGAGAGTTAAAAGCCATAATTGATATAAAATCCCATGCAATTACTGATGTCTTATTAACTAGAGCTCCTCCACTTATAGCATCAATCATACTTCTTTCAGTCAATAAAAGACCTTCATAAAAATATTGGATCAATAACTTATCATTGATTTGATGGTAGGGGCAACTTACACACAACTTCTTAAATCTCTCCTAATATTTATATAATGATTCTCTGGTGTTCTGTCGGATATCATAAATCTCTTTTCAGATATTGGTGGCCCTGGAAGTTAGGAAAAACTTCTCTAAAAATAGCTTCTTCATCTCTGCCCATGTTGTAATACTCCCAGTAGGAAAATAATAAAACCAGTCTTAAGCATCATCCTTCAGAGAAAATGGAAAAGCCCTCAGTTTATTTGCTCTTATGTGACATTTGTAGGCTTTATCCCTATATAAACAACATTAAACTCCTTCAAGTGCTTATAAGGATCTTCCTCTAATGTGTCTCGGAAAGTGAGTAACAAGTGAATCAAGCCCGACTTCAACTCAAAAGTGTTATTGTTACCCAAATTTGGAAAATTAATGCAATGAGGCTGTTGGTCCTCAACTGGAGCAGCTAGTTGGCATAAAGTGTGATTTGCAGCCATGTTCCTTCCTCTCTATCGTTCTTCTCTTTGTACTTGTTATCTTTTTTTCGTCTGCTTTCTTAATGCCTTTATTGTTTTCTCAATTTCAGGATTGTACTGCAAATTTTCAAATTGATTTAAAATCATAACGTATATAAATCGTCAAAAAGTCCTTGGCAACGACACTAAAATTTGGTGTGTGCTATCGCCTGTAACCAAATATAAAAAAAACTAACTTCCTGCAACACAAATTAATGTAGTAGTAGGAAGTAGAAATCATTCCTACAAGGAATTCAGATGTTAGTAGTTACGCAATAAAAGGGGGGCTTTTTATTGTGAATTAAACAAAAGTTAACTGAAATACTAAATTGAAAAATAGATAATAGCAAAACAATGAGAATTTAACAATCAATAGGAATAAATCTTGGTTTCTGGTCTCCTTTGTTATTGAACTGGTGTTGATTATCAACACTAAAAATAATCAATTTATTAATTAAGCATTCGTCATGGTAATTTTATTTACCTATTTTCTCTTATATTTAGTTACTCAAAAAGTGTATTCGAATGAACCCTTATTAACTAACAACTTGGATACAATCTCGGATTTAATTAATTAATAGCTTTACGAATCAAGAAAATCGACGAACTAGACAACATACATACGATGTATATTTAACCTAGAGAATTATTTTTTCTAGGATCATATCCCTAACGTAATAGACAAAAATCCTAGTTGCTACTTTTGTTTAAAATAATTGAACGTCATCCTGTTTAATCTAGTGATTGATTAAATAAAATCACAAATTAGTTGCGCACCTATCTATAAAATCAAATAATCAAATAATAATTGATACGTGACTAATAAATCGATTCAAATATAAAACAAAAGTCTCACAACATTCTAAGTCCAAAAACTAGGATTTCGTCAACCAAGAAATAAAATTTAGTTACCCAACATTATGATTTTATTAAACAATGAGTCTCCTATTTTCTGCATATTTAATCCTCTGATTTTCTGGTTTTTCTGTTACAGATTCCCTTTTCTTATTTTCTACTGTTGTCCACTTTGTTCTATTTTTTGCTGGACAATTCCTCCTCTGCAGCCACCTCCTCTCTTTTTCTTCTGCTAGGCGTGTTTTTTATTTTATGGACATCTCCTCCTTTTTATTTTCTTTGTGCAGCCTCCTTTGTTGCAGCCCATTCACCCCTCTTTTCTTTCTTAGTTTGGGTCCTTTTGGACAGCCTCTACTTGCTTTCTTTTAGCAGCCCACATTTTTTGCTCTTGTAGCCCAACTTCTTTTCTTTTGGTTTCTAGCCCACTCACGTTACTGCTTTTTGTTAGTGGACCTGCCTTATTTCTTGATTTTCTGCAGGCTAAGTCTTCACATTATTAGGCCCCATTCACGTCCCTTTTTACTTCTTGGTGCAGGTTCTGTTTTTTTTTCTTTATTTTGGAGCCTAATTTGTTGTTGTTGTTAGATCCCATTTAATTGGCTTCTTGTTTCACTTAGTGAGGGTCAGTCTGTTTCTAATCCAAGTCTTATAGATTTTGCAGCCTTCAAATGCAGAGTAAAACCCAACAAGAAATCTCTAAAAATTCTACTGCTGACTGTCGCATAGGTATTACTACACGAGGTCATGTCCAGCAATGTACAACGCCCATTCTAGCTCTTTTCGTCCAAAACTTCTACAATTTCTTTCATTTGATTCCAAAATACACCTTAACATAAAATAAGATTAATTTCCATTAAGTATAGCTTCAAACATAAAAATCCAAGAAAAATAACACATAAAAAGATAGAAAATAAGGACACCAACACTCCTCAGAACCCCAATCTACCAAAATATCAATATTATCTAAGGACATAGGATCTAAAGAACTAGTCGTTCTACTCAGAGTCATAATAAACAAATAAAATTCAATAACTAACTAGATTCAATAAATTATATTTAACATAATATTGATAATAACATCATATTTCTCTTGGAGTTTCAAATTATATCTTACATATACCAAATCATTCAATCTCTTGTATTCCAATCTATTCCTCCTCTTAGAGTGAATGAACTCGAATGTGCTCTAGTTCCTTTCACATTTAGTAGCACTAACACATTGACTCAAAATGCGAATTACAAACCTTTGCAAGTCGGGAATACCACTGTCAAAGTGCTCCCACCAATTTACTATAAAAGAATAAAGAGAATTTTATAAACAAATTGAAGTAATGATTAATTTTAAACAAATAACAAAAGTAAAGAAATGTAGACCTGGGTTGAAATTATGTCTTTGTCGTATTGCTAAAGACATCCCGAAATCATCAGTAGTATCTTTATATATCACTATCTATAAGCTAAGACGGTTTTACATCATGTCATTACTAACGATAACAGTGATGAGGATCAGCATCCCTCTGTTTACTTCATTCTTCTTCGTGTAATCATAGCTAAAGTAGACACTTGGGTTGAGGAATGCCCCAGCAACATATAATAGAGAATACATCCGATTCACCCATCTCTTATGAATGACTGATAAGAAAGGTGTGTATAAAGAAGATATGTTTTTCAAATTATTTTTAATAGCTTCCTTCACACTCTCCATAGCATCATAAAAATACCTTATTGTGGGCTTATCGTCACTATCAGCCAGATGTAGCACTCTAACCAATAGCTAACAAACTCTTATCACAAATTGATAGTTAAACCAAAACTCCCTGTCCCCAATTATAATGGAACTAACCTCCAATCCGATATTAGACTTGGCTTACTGAGAAGCTAGTCACTTATCACTTATAAACATTTGTCTCAACTCTTTCTTTAACATCAAAAACTCTGTAATGATAAAAAGTTGATGGTAAATCTAGTAATTGCAGGACGACATAAATTCCTTCCATTTGTAACCTCCCTCCTTATCAAATTTAACACCCATCCATGGTTATAAATAAATCTAGTAACCTTCTTTGCCTTTAGCACAATATCTACTATCATAGGAAAACGTCTACTATCTTCAATATCTTCCAACAGTAAATCAATATAGTGAGCAACACATGGAGTCCAATAGAAAGAGTTATACGTACTTTATAACATCTTTCCAACTGCTTTATATGTTACATCATTGTCAGTGATGAATTGAATAATATTTTCAGGCCCAACTTTACGAACAACTCCATCAAATATCCCAAATAGAGTTTCCTTGTTTCTAACCATACTAGATGTATCAACTAATTTTAAGAACATGGTTCCTTTAGCATAATGAATCAAGAAGTTAATAATAGGCTCCTATCTCCTATTTGTCCAACCATCACACATGATTGAATACTCATAAATAGCTCATGTCATCCTTTTATCTTCTAAATATGCTCTCAACTCAATAATAGATTTGATAAGAATTTTACCTCTATAATCATCTACTGAAGGAGCCTTATGACTTGCACCATATGATGCAATGACATCTACCATAGGCTGGTAATAATGTGATCTCGCACCGTGGAATGGTATACTCGTATCATACCATCATCTAACCATAGCCATATCTACTTGGCCAGTAGCCTCCCTTGTTTACACAGCAGCACTAATAGAAGGCCGAGCTTTGGGAGTTGTTCTTCTGGTAAATGACTTTCTTCTCTTCTAGCTATGAACTACTCCCTTTTTGGTGAGTAGAAGGGAAAGAAAGTCTTCCCATCTCAGGAACATCATCATCAGGCCCACCACCACTATGAAATGAAGTGTCACTACCAATATTGAAACTTAATCTATCTCTCCTATCCCTCTCTGACTGGTGATCTTCAATCAATGTATTCATGTACCACTTTACATCATGAGGAACCTTTTTACAATATTCTACGTCACACTTTATTTCAGCCAAATGCCTCTTCAGTCTTGTAATTCCTCCACCTCTCAAAGTCTTCCCACAATATAATCATATGCTTTGGTGTCTTGACCCAGGGACTAGTCTGCCATGAGCTAATGCAGAATCATCAAAATTTTGGTTGAAGGAACTAATGTATCATCGATATTACTTGAAGTCGAACTACCCTCCGTTTACCTATAAAAATCAATATCATTAACTAAGGCGTTAAGCAAAATTAACTAATTGGGAAAAAATGAAATTTAACTAAATTAAATGCAATTGATGATTCTATTAACTCATTCATATATCTAATTATATGAATATATATTCAATTTTATAAAAATATAACTCAATTTCACTCAAAATTAAAATTCCCAAATTTATCTATTCTTAAATTGAAGAAAATCCAAATTCAACCAAATCAAATGCAATTGATGATTCTATTAACTCATTCATACATCTAATTACATAAATATATATTCAATTTCCTAAAAATATAACTCAATTTCATTCAAAATTAAAACTTTCCAAATGTATCTATTTCTAAATTAAAGAAAATCTAAATTCAACCAAATTAAATGTAATTAATGATTCTATTAACTTATTCATACATCTAATTACATGAATATACATTCAATTTCATAAAGTATAACTCAGTTTCACCCAAAATTAAAAATTCTCAATTCTAAAACCCTAATTCTACCATAATTCAAAATTAATTCAATATATATATTAATATCAAATTAACTTGTAAAATACTTATAATTGATTAATTAAACAATAAATGATTGTAATATGTCGAAATTGAAAATTGAAAATTGTTGGAATTGTATTTTAAAGATTTATTAGTGCTTTAAGCTTTTAGTCTTTTAAGAGTGATTTTAACATTTGGAGGCTTGGAGATCCAAAAGAAGGTAGTATGGGAAGGATTAAACTAAACATTTTGAGTTTTGTATAAAAAAGGATTTTTTTAGTTATGGAGTCAAGAGGGAGGTTGAGTGGGGCGAGACTCGAGAGAGAGGAGAGGGACGAAAATAAGAAATGCCAGGAAAGACAATCTGGATGGTTTTTAATAGACAATCATTCAACCAATATTGACCGATGAGTTTCTTGAACAGTATAATGGCCCAAAATAATTATTCGATCGACTGATGATATACTATCGGTCTATAGCTTCTTATAAATTTTTTTTTCGATCAATCGATTTTGAATCAGTAAACCGAAATTTTTTTATTTTCATACCGGACCCCTGTATTTTAGTACCGATTTGATACCAATCGGTACATGTCAGTATTTTTGGTACAACTCAGTATACCGTTCAATATGGTATACGACCTAATATGTACTGAAAAACCTATCAATTGGTACATACCGACGGTATACTGTAGGTATGTACCAGTATTCATTACTTTGATACATACTCTCGGAACTTTGAAAAAAAATTTATTATACCTTTACTATATTATTTGTCATATCACTTACTACATTAGTTATCACATCATTTATTACATTAGCATTTCTATCATATCAACTATTAAGTCAACATTCATTAATGAGGCGGAGATAAAAATCATATTAAACTAAAAAATATATGATATAATTTATAAAGTACAGAGAATATATTAAAAATTTTAAAAGTATAAGAGGCGCTATTTAATTTATTTTTTATTTAATTATTAAGATTGTAGGTTGTAACTATTAACTCTTAAATTAGGAAAACAAGATTTTGTTATGATGTGATTTGCTCTTAAAAAATTTTTCGTACTGTTTAATGCTCTGAAAATTTTCACTTTTATTTTATTTTATTTAAAATTTTTGTTAAAAATATGATAGAATTGATAGTAATTTGTTAAAAAAAATATTTTATGTATCAGTTTCGTAAAAAAAATCACATATTAAGTATGTGAATTTTTTAGAATATTAAATCTTTTTTTTTTCCTGAGGAATGAAAGAGAAAGTGTGTATCTTTTATTTCTTAAATAATATTATATGGTTACAGTGTCTTTTTAAAAAAGTGAGGTTGGATAGGTTTTAGTTAATGCAAGTTGAGTAAAAAAGTGAGGTTGGGTAGGTTTTAGTTAATGCAAGTTGAGTGCCTTTTGTATCTCCGTCTGAATCTGAATTTTATTCGTTATTATTGTAACGTTGAATAGCGAATTAGAGAATTAGTTGAATTGTTTTACATATCCTTAACCATTAGAATTTAACAATTAGAATCCAACAAGGGCTATTGAAGATTTACAACCGTGAGAATCTTGATGGAAGGATGGAAACAAGAAAAGATTTTGAAAAAATAAGTTAATTATACAAAAAGGGACCAATAATAAATTAATGAATTCTCAATTTTAATATATTATTTTTATATTAAAAAAATTGTAGTTAGTTATTCCATTGCACACTAGTAATATACTTTCTACATCTAAAGGAAGGAATCAAATTAGTGGCACAATTTAAGATGAAAACACCTTGTTGCTCTTTAGGCAATATAAATGGAAATTATATTTTTATATGTCTTATTTTATATAAATATAAATTTTTATAATTAATATGTTTATATGCATGTGCCTGATAATTCTAATTGATTATATCTATAAAGAAGGGTTGAAAATTCGATTTAATTACCATATTCATAAATTAAATTAAAAAATAAGTCAAAGTATGAATTTAGATTTTTTTTCTTGTTATAATTATTATACAGTTATCCTTTTTAAAATATTTATTTTATTTATATAACTCTAATACATATGGTAGATATTTGAATATAATTGTGTCTGCCACTACCATATTGATCGAGTAATCAAATTTTAGACACTGATTTGAGGATCATAAAATTTGTCATATTTTACTAAGAAACAGCTCCCTATCTACCTGTAACTTATAGGTCTTGATGCATTAGGATATGAAGGTCTACATCTACAAGAATAATGCAAATTACTATACCTTTTTATTCTTCTTGTTAATTATTTCATACTAATGAGTTGGTTAATTTTTAGGTTCGCAATATCCTAAGAATCTATACAGTCATGGTGTCAACAATTATACTGTCTCCTCATCATTGTAAATTAAGTGAAAAACAGTAAAATATTCATGAAATCCGCAAATTCTCAAGATCTTCATGTCTAATGGATCCATTTTTAATCATCGACCAAGAAGCAACTTTCCTTTCAATTTCATAATCTACTAAGTTCATGTCAATTAGTTATTTTTACAAATTATTTGTGTTTATACGTGTTGCTAGTAAATTTATTAGGACTATCTTTCTAATGGAGTATATTTATCTTTTTGTTTAAATTTTATTTCTATCTTTTATATTTCTCTTTGTGAAAAGATGTTATATCAGGATTATCATATCAGATCAAACAAAGAAATGTTTATTTATGTCCATTAAAATAAAAATCTGAACTTTTCGAAACATATACTTAACCTAATAAATTATTATTTTAAAAAAATTGTAGTCAATTAGTGATAATTATATATAATTACATGAAATAATTTAAATAATCTTACTTATTTTAAATATACTACCATATTTCTTTTAGATCATTTCTCACAATAATGATCTTATACCTCGATTTTCTTTCATGTCTTCATCACCACCACCACCAATACCAATCTCCCCTCCATTCAAATAGCAAAAAAAGGTGTGGATCGCTATTTTGTCAAATAATTCATAATGTATCCAATACGTTTTCTAACAAACGTTATTCCTTTCTGTAACAAAAAATGGCGGATTTTCTGTTGGCATGGGACGAGTGTGAATGATACAATTCGATTCACCCACGTAAATAACCAATCTCTTAGCACCATATAAGTATCGCTAAGTTGGCAGGAAAAGTAGTGAGAGCTCTTTGGATTTGTTAAATCCAAGCGGCAATGAGACAACTTCCTGCATTATTCTTTTTGTTCCAATTGCTGATGCTGACCGGACGATCAGAAGATGAGGCCGTTTATATTGTTTATATGGGCGGAGCTGTTCCAGGAAGTGCTTCACTTACTACTGACCGTGACAGAATCCTGAGCTCACTTTTGCGACAGTAATTCACCAACGTTGTTGTCTTTCTTTCATGTTTTTTATGTTAAACTGGAGATGTTTTCTTGCAGGAAAAAGAATTCCAATTCCATAATACGCACCTATAGACATGGGATCTCAGGTTTTGCAGCAAGATTATCAAAAGCGGAGGCAGAAGCTATTGGTCAGGAAC
>JAOXYD010000136.1:6895148-6916169 GCA_028565735.1 Pinacopodium congolense | reverse complement strand
TGAAACTCTTTTTAAAAAGTTCTTTTTTAAACGACAGTCAAATAGTCAACTGTCTTATTAAAAAAGCTCTATAGAAAAAAGCTCTACTAACAAAAATTCTCCTGATATAAGCCCATCTAAACAGGCACTTCATATATTTTGTATATGCACTCATCTTCCATGACTTTTTGTATATGAACTAGCTAGTTTGATGCATACAAGTAAAATGTAAGAAGGTTGACTGTTGTGAGGTTGAAAGTAGCAAATGAAGCCAGCTGGTGAATCGCTAGATGTGAATGAGTAATAC
The DNA here is from genome assembly GCA_028565735.1 of Pinacopodium congolense. Taxonomy (NCBI): domain Eukaryota; kingdom Viridiplantae; phylum Streptophyta; class Magnoliopsida; order Malpighiales; family Erythroxylaceae; genus Pinacopodium; species Pinacopodium congolense. Next base: position 6,915,883 of record JAOXYD010000136.1, on the reverse strand, counting down.
AGGTATAGGACGGTGATGGTCGGCCTTGGTAAACTATCATGCGGCGGACCGCATCATTGAACTCATAGCTGACCCAACCACTGGTGGTCCCTACCACCACCACCACCACCACCACCACCATACCATTCCTGTCAAAGCTGGGGCGGTGAGGGCTAAACACCAAACTCTCTCTTTCTCTTTGACCATCTATATGTTAAAAAACTACTAATGAGGAAACAACATAAATGCCAAACATAAAAAATGCATAAACCATGAAAGGATTCTATAGAAAATATGGAGACAGATAGCGTAAGTAGCAAAAGGAGATCCTTGGGAGGGTCCTAGCAAGGATCTTAAAACCCTTTTGATATCGACTCTCCTCCAAACTCTGCCATCCTTTCTCTCTCTTGTCAATCTTCTGAACAACACATTATACTTTAGAAATCATGTTAGTTAGAGTAGTTCTAATTTATGGTTAACAGAGGTTGGTGAAGAGAAATCAACGTGCCTGTCTGTGTACACACGTATGTATATATATAGAACTATCATCTTTTTCGATGCAACAAAAAAATGTTTAAATATCAAATTGTGTGGTCGTATTATGATTATAGCCAATATGAGCTCAATTGCAGCTAGGGCAAGCTTCATGTGATGCCAATAATAACATAAAATTCACATAAACCATAACGTTACCACCCCAATTGACCACAATTAACTAGCCCAAACTTTACTAGTTTCAGTGTTGATAATATGTATTAAGGTCTTTTTACTGTGAACCCCACAAAAGGTATATGTATGGTTTCCAATCAATAGATTTAAAAAAACTCTTCAACTTCACTCCTGTCCCTCTCCACTTCTATTGATGCTGCAACTTTCTCTCTTTCTCTCTCCCTTTATATCAAGGTGTGAAGCACAAGCTTCTCTCGAAGGGACACGAATTATCATTGCACCCTTGTAGGCACTGATCCTAACATTTTGAATTGAACAAGAGATTTATTTAATAATACTTTCTAGAACCCTAATATATATTCTCTTTGTAGACTATGATTGGAAAAAACAAAATTTGGACCAATATGAAAGGCTACTTTTTGTACCCTTTTTCTTGATCGATGGAATAAAAAGAAAAAAGCTGTCTCTACTAGTAATGTGTCAATTTCTATGAGATGATGATTAATCATTATGTGATTTAGAGTGGATATCTCCCTTTGGCTAATTTCTGTTGTGTGATTTAATATATCTGAAAAGGCCAAGTATATATGATTAAGATCTGCGACCAACACTTATCAAGTAAATACGTGTATTTTGTAGTTATTGAAATAAAAAGGAAAAGTAGATAAATTCATCTGTAAGTCATTGAAAGGAAAAAGATCTAGTTTAAAAACAAAGTATCTTGTAGTTATAACTATGATGTTGTTGGAGGCTTGTGACTGGAAGAAAATAACAATGGCCAAAGTAGACCAGAAAGAGCCCTACGAAAAACGGAAGGCATAGGTTAAAATGATGTCTAGGGCATCAAGTAATACATTGACACGGAGGACGCATGTCGACCTCAAAAGGGTTAACCCTGTTCTTGTCATCCCTAGCAATTTCAATCAAGAGCATGCATACATGTTTTATTATGTGCTAAATCTTCATTGGCCCGTCGCCTAAAGAAGCTCCCATGATAAGAAAGCAGAAGATTACAAAACATATATGATGTTGATGGTTAAGTAGTTCAGTTTGAAAAGGAACTTCCAAGGCTGGCATGAATATATAAGGGAACAAGATATATGGTCCACTAGTTGAAAGACAGATTGAGAAGGGGAGATATATAATGTGAACAGATGATGAGCTGAAAGGGTCCTGCAACAATGGTCAATAGATCAATACCGATGATGAATGGAGAGTTTTGTTGGAGATAGATTGTCTCCAACTCTGCCCTCGTGGTGTTGATCAAACCTTTCCTAAGTTTTCACTGTGAGGAGGGGTCCAATTCATATCAATTATAACGCGTTCGAATTGACTAGTTAGATCGATCTTTGCTTATGTTCCACAAACATAGACGTCTCTTACTCAGGCTTTGTTCATCCATTAGGTTTTGTTTTTGTCAAAAGGTATAATTCTTATTGCGGTAGCCTTTTTCTTTTTTTTCTCTATGAGATTTAAAGTCAAGAAACTTTCTGAGTAAATTCATCATGATTCACACCAAGGCACAATATCTGCTCTTGTGCCAGTACTGTCCCGGTTTCAGACGCTCTTCATTTGGTGGACTCAACTTTACAGGTTCTGTGCAAAATAGCTGGAAATTATGGAGAAACTGCAGGAGATTAATGAACATGGACAGCTAGCAGGTTGTAATGATATTGGTGTTACTCAGGATATTGCTTATTATCAATCCAAAAAGCTCAAGCAAAATTGTTTCCTAATCTGGTTTTCACAGAAGAAGCATTAAATAGACATTTTAGGGCATAATATTCTTCCACATACAGGGAAACGATTATATGAATTCATCCTCTTGGGAGGTCAATGGAAGGCTTTATCTTGGATCAATTCCATTTATAAGGAAAAAAAGGCTTTGATTTTTTGTGGATTCACTATAACATGATATATAAGTTCCAAGTTTGTTTTCTACAATTCTAGTCCTTATAATGAAAAAAAAAGAAGATGAAGTCATAGGTAATAATTGTAAAAGCATATGCAAGAAGTAAATGATTAAGTTAAAAAAAGATGATTATAGGATTACCAATGCAAGAAATAAATGATTAAGTTAAAAAAGATGATTATAGGATTACAATGATAACCATGCCATTTTATCAAGTTATAAGATGATCCCATCCACCATATAGAGTTGTCTCATTCCCAACTCCCACAAGAAACAAACTCACTCACCAAAAAGTTCATTGAAACCCACAGTAGAATAATTGCTTCCCTAAGAAGGTGTCCACATACCCCTTATAATTATTTCTAACTAATGCTACTATGCATTTCTTAGACATTTTTCAAGCCCCTACCCTTCTTCTTGGCTTGAATCTGCCGTCTTTCGGGCAAACAAACGTGTGGCTCGATGCCTCCACAACCTTATGTATATCAACATTATCATAAAGTTGAAAATTAATTGATTGCCTCCAATTCACTATTATTAAGCATAATCAATTGGAAATTTATGCTAAAGTCAGCCTTCTAGTGCTAGGCTAACTTGTGCACCTCAAAAGTTTGAAATATGTACAATGATGAAAGTAACAGGATTAATCATGTGATTGACCCTCTTTTCATCCGAAAACTAATAAAATGGTAGCTAGTAAAATTAAGATTATAAGCCATAATTAGGTAGCCTGGTCTTTTTATATATGTATGTGTGAAAGTTATAATAATTAATACGACAATGTTAAAATTTTAATATTTTTATATGAATGAGAAAAAATTTATAATGAACGAATTACTTAAATACATATTAGTAAATTATCAAAAGTAAATAATGGCTGGTTAACTAAATATTATGAATAATTCATTTAATAAATTTACATATTCAAGTCAAATATTAAATATGATTCAGATGGTTAAATTCGTGTTCAAATGGTATTCAAAATAAACACACATTTGTAATATGAAAGCTTAAAGGATTTGAACCTAAAATCTAGCTTACCCGTATCACTTGATCCATCTCATGAAAGACAAATAAATAAAATTTTGAAAAAGTTTTCCTTCAAGTTCAACTATTGAATTATTAGGCCCAGTTTTTATTTTCCCTCTCAAGTTACTTAAAAAAAAAAAAAACTCTTGAAGTAGTTAAGGGGTCGTTTGGTATTGCTGTGGGTTGTAATTTTTAGTTGTAATTTTGATATATTTGTATTGATTTTTGTGTTTTGTCCTCGATTTCTATACTGTATTAATGTGTTGTCTTTTTCGATTTCTGTGTTTATCGAAATAAAAAATCAAACTTAAAATACTAATCATACCAAACAAACCCTAAATTCGATAGATTGAATCAAAACCATGAAGCCCGAGGTGAGACTGGCGAACCGAAATTAAATGGGCCGAGGATTGGGCTCTTGAATAAACTTATTAAAAATTAATGTCCAGATTTCGGGACATCGAGCTTTTTTTCACTCTTTGATGTCTGCTGCTTGTCGACAATCCAAGCAACGATTCTGGTGAAAGTCGGGTTTGAGGGGTTCTTAATAGAGTCTAAATTGAGAGAAATTTAATGGCAATAAGGCTTGATTGGCTTCTGGGGATGGCGTGGATCGCCGGAATTTCACCTATACTAGTGGCTTCTCTCCCTTCTTCTCAACTAAACTATTTTCGTGACCTTTTACTGGGATTTGCTAAGAGAGGCAAGATTATGCAACCTTCAACCAAGGTAAGCTCCCACTGAATAAATTCTTTGAATAATCAAAAGGGATGATGATAAGTTCAGGTCTTTCATGAACGGAAAAAAGGAAAATATCTTTTACCCTCCATTTGAACTCCTTTTAGCTTAACCTTTTGCTTTTGGTGTTAAAGTTGTGTGGAAAGTTTAGCAAAGTCATTTACTAGTTTGAAGCTTTGTTTCGATTTTATTTTCGCTGGAGAAGTTTTATACGTGATAGATGGGCAACCAAACGACTTCTAAAATGCTAGATCTTTATGCCCTGGGACTTACAACATACGTATTCCATGTTGGGTAGCTTTTTAGATAGTTATCTTGCCTCTTGGTTTGTTTGTGTTATTGATACTGAGTTTGAACTTCTATATATGATTTGGAATTTCAAGTTTGGGGACTGATTATGGACATATATGTATGCGTATATTATTTATTTGCCAGTGTAGAAGTTCACGGTTCCGCAAAGATTGTTTTTGCACTTCTACGTGTTGGGTGTGATGTGGACGACCTTTTTGTTGGTCATAACTTGGCACTATGCGTCAAAAATGGCTCCGCTGGATTTGTTGGATTACTTCGGTACTGCTACTGACTTATCTGGAGATTCGCATATGCTTTCCTTGCATCCTTCTCAATTGCTCAATGTGGAACAAAGATACATGGTTTGGATATCTGTGTTTTTGCTTTCGTTGATGGAAATACATGTCTTGAGGCGCCTTCATGAGACAGTTCATGTCTTTAAGTACAGCTCTGCAGCTCGGATGCACATTTTTGGCTACCTAACTGGCCTTTTGTGAGTTTTTGATGATACCCAGTTTCGTTTCTGTTATCACTTCCTGGTTTACTTTGGCTGCTCTTAGTCTTTAGTCAATTGGCAAAGAAATTTGTTCGTTAAAGTCTTTTGGACACCAAAATTTCTTTGAGTTGAACTTTGTGTATGTACTGTCATTGGGCAGCTTCTATACAGCAGCACCTTTGTCACTCTGTCACCGTTGTGTGTTGGAGGCTCTCAACTTTGCAGCTGAGGCAATTAAGTTCAATGTTAGAAGCCAAGAGAAGTCTTTAATTGAATTCAGTTGGTTGACACATATGAAACCCATCACAAAGCTTGGGTGGTTTCAATGGGTTGGTGCTGCTATATTTACCTGGGGTTGGCTGCATCAGTATCGATGTCATTCAATTTTGGTAGAAACTCCCTCTTGCTGTCACACACACACACACACCAGAACTAAGATGTCAAGACTTTTTTAGGGCATGTGTCTATTATGAGACCCATGTCATTGGGACCTCTAACATAGAAACTCAAATGAGATTCATATTGGGTTTTAGAAGAAAACAAATGTTAACTTTGAGAATCCAGAGGAATATAGCATATAAATATTGGAATTAAATACAGAGTAGAGAGCATAACTTTAACTGAAATGGTGACCAATGGCCTTGTGGCTCATTGAAAGGGAATGTATAGGACACCCTCTTCTACCAGACTTTGAATTCTAGAGGAGACAACAATTTAACTAATAATAAAAAATTAACTGAGATGGAGTTTAGCAGTCAAGTTTCATATGCATCAGTCTATGTTCTGCCCTCACTTATAGTTGGGTTTTGACCTACTTCCAAGAATCTTAACAATATGGCGTTCAATTGCAGCCACTTGTGGTTACTTGATTTCAATCCCTTGTTTTTCTCTGACCTTTTAAAACTTTTTCTTGAACTTTAATGCTCATCCCCTCAGATTTTGTTATGTATTTTCTGTTTGGGATATGTCTCTATTCATAGCAAAAGTAGTGGTTGTTTGTTGAATTTTGTTCAGGGCTCGTTGAGGAAACATAGGGAACAAACTGATAAATATTTGATTCCTCATGGTGATTGGTTTGAGGTAGTTTCAAGTCCGCACTATTTGGCTGAGATGGTACCTCAACTTTCTCTGTTACTCTCTCTCAAAGCTTTCTTTTTTAAAGTTGATAAGGCGTTATTATTTTTCTGCAAATATATCAGCATCGTTACTTGACATCTCATTTCTTATAACACTTCTTTCAGGTAATTTACGTTGGCTTGGTGGTTGCAAGTGGAGGCACCGACTTCATTATGTGGTTACTTCTTTTTTTTGTGGTATTTCCGACTTTTGGCCTTATTAACTGTGGGAATGATTCTCCTAACTTATTGATAGTAGTTGTTTTTAAATTGAAACCTCCTGCTAATGATGGTTGCAGGTCGCTAATCTTGCATTTGCAGCAGGAGAAACACATAGGTGGTATTTACAGAGGTTGAAGGACTATCCACATAATCGACGTGCTGTGTTTCCATTTGTATATTAGTGACCTAGCATCCTGGCACCAATAGTTTCTTCAAGAGAAAAATGGCCCCCCGAGGGCTCCTTAGGAATTTATTCAGGGGTAAAAGCGAAAGTATAGGTTTTTGGATAGGTTAATTTACTATTCTGTCTTCCTATAGTTTTAAAATTTGTTATTATGTTATTTTAAGGTTTAGGGTATTAAATTTTGTGATTGAAATTATTAATTTATGAGAAATTGCAATTTAGGGTTTTTGATTCTAGGGAGTTCTGTCGAATGTGACTATCTCTCTGAGTCTATGTTTTTAATCAACTATGCAGTATATATATCATAGTCTATTTACAAACCAAACAAAAACGCTGCAGTTTAAGGTGCAGTCCTGACGCTGCATACTTAAACTAAACGGTGAAGTATTGAAAATAGGATAAATACAAAATATCTATCTCTACAGTCCCCTTTAAGGTAGTGTTTGGTACCAATCAATTAAATTCAACTTGGACAACAAATAAGAGAAGGATGGAGTAGGTAAAATGACGAATGTATCTGTCAATTGTTATTTGGAATGAATGTGTTGAGGAAGGACAAAATTTTGCTTGTTTTTATCCCGAACTAAGTGATAATTTATGTCCAAATGTTTGGTTCTCGTGAAAAATGGGATTAGCAATAATATAAATAGTAGCTAAGTTATTGCATCACATGGGAATAGAAAAGAAACAGTCAACTGAAAATCATGCAGTAAATAGGAAATCCATTGTAATTCACAAGCTATAGTAGAAAGATTGCGATACTCAACCTCAACGGAAGATTTAGAAAAATAGATTACTTCTTTGTCTTTCTAAAAACTAAGGCATCTCCCAAAAATATGCATAAATCTGTCAATAACCTTTTACTAAAAGGGCATATAGCCCAATTTGTATTACAAAAGGCCTACAGGTGACAAAAATTATTATAAAGGAAGAATAAACCTGTGGAAAGAGACCTCTTCAAGTATTTGAGAACTTGAAGAATAGTTGTCCAATGCTGTTCTGTAAGAACTTGAACAAATTGGCTTAGTTACTGAGTAACATGAGTGATGTCTGACCTAGTGAAACCAAGTTAAAGAAATCTCCCAACTAATCTCCTATACCTGTCTGGATGCACCAATAGGGGAGAATTAACATCATTAAATCGATATTTAGGGGGATAGGAAGTGGCTGCCCCTTTTGAACTTGTCAAACCTACATTGTTGAGAATATCTAGAATATATTTCCTCTAATTTACATACAATCCAGAATCTGACCTAGCAAGTTCCAACCTAAAAAAATATTTTGCAAAACCCAAATATTTGATTGTAAAATGATCATGGAAAAATTGTTTTACTGGTTAGAGACAAGCTGCAGTAAGACCCATAAGCAAAACAACATCAAAATACACAATAAGATCTATATAATCAGCTCATTCCAATTTTATGAAAAGGCAAGGATCATGCATAGATTGGATAAAATTATGTTGCTATAGAGCAGCAGTAAACTCAACATTCCACTGACGAGAAGTTTGTTTAATCCCATATAAAGAGCATCTCAAATGACAAACCTAATTAGGGGCAGTCTTGGTATATCCTCAAGGAGGTAACATATATAACTCCTCATCAATATAACCATGCAAGAATGCATTATTTATGTCTAATTGGTGTAAAGGCCAGTCCCTAGTTGTTGCAATAGGCATAAACAGCCTAACAATCACCATTTTGGCAACTGGTGAAAAAGAATACATCTAATCAACTCCTTTAATTTGACTGTAGCCTTTAACTACTAATCTACCCTTATACCTATCCACAGTCCCATCAAGTTTAAATTTAATCTTATACATCAATTTAGAGCCTATAGCCTTTTTACCCTTTGGTAAAATAGTAAAATCCTAAGTATGATTACTATCAAGGGTCGCCAACTCAGCCTCCATATCATTCAACCAATTGAGATTAGTTCTAGCTTATTCAAAAGAATGAGGTTCCTTTATATCAGACACATTAACAAAAAATGATTGATATTGTGGGGTAAGGTGAGAGGATAGCAAGAAAGGATAAGTAAGAGAAGTATGACAAAAAGAATTAGGAAAATTAGATAAAAATTTAGGAGCCATATCAGTAACATATGCATATGAAACAAAATCATTTAACCAATTAGGTTTGTGAGTCACACGAGTACTTCTCCTAAGCGGAACCAAACTTTATGTAGGATTAGTAGAAGTAGGTGGAGCTACTGAAGGTGCAGCTTCAAAATCAGAAGGACCAAAAGGAACTGAATCACGAGCTGGGGACTCTTGGGGTGGAACAGAAGGGATAACATGCGAATTAGGTAAGGCAATTGAATATGAAGCTGAAGAAATAGATTGAAAAGGAAAAATGTGCTCATAAAAAACAACATCTCTAGAAATAAGAACTTCATGATGTTTAAGATCATAGATTTTGTAAGGCTTTTGGCCAGGTGAATATCTAAGGAATACAGACTTGAAAGCCCTAGGATCAAACTTGTCCTTGTGAGAAAATGTGTTATGTGGCATAACATAAACACTCAAAACTCCTTAGAAAGTTATAACCAGGTTCCCTTTTAAACAGAACGAAATAAGGAGTTTTCCAGGCAAGAACATGTGTGACAAGTCTATTTAAAAGATATGTAATAGTTAAGATGGAATCACCTAAAAAATGTTTTGGTAAATGAGATTGAAACATAAGTGCTCTAGCTATTTGCAATAAATGTCTATGTTTTCGTTCAATAAACCCATTTTGTTGTGGAGTATAAGGTGAGGTTTTCTGATACATAATGTCATAGTTGGCAAGAATTTCTTGATAATTATGACTTAGAAATTCTATTCCATTGTCTGTCAGAATAGTTTTTATGGCAGCATGAAACTGAGTTTGAATAAGCTGAATGAATTTCTTAAGGTAAAAGGACGTTTGACCCTTGTGTTTTACCAAATAGGTCCAAGTAATTCTAGAATAATCATTAACAATGGTATATATATATATATAATGAGCTCCACTAATATACCTATGCTTATAAGGACTCTAAAGATCCATGTGTAAGAGTTCAAAGCATGCAAATGTATTGATATTACTCTTAGAAAATGACATTCTAGTTTGTATTGATAAGTGGCACATATCACAAGGTTGTATAAAAAGATTCATATTATTATAAGAACATTGTAATTGTTTTAGTACAACAAGAGATGGATGGCCGAATCTTTAGTGCAAAAAAATATTAGAAATATTACTATGACATTGAATTGTTTTATTTGAATGGCTGTATAAAAGTGAAGTATAAGATAGAATAATGTTTTTTTTGAAAAGAATGTTTGTCTAAAATATACAAGCCAGCAATTACCTTACCAACTACCAATACCTCACCAGTCACAAGGTCTTGTAGAATACAAAAATTTACATAAAAGGTAAATTTGATATGAGAGTGGGAAGTTAAATGATTCACAGAAAGAAGGGTATATTTGAATGATGGCACATGTAAGCAAGAAGACATTGTTAGATTGTCACAAAGGATAATATCTCCTATGAAATCTACTGTCTTAATGCTGTCATCAGGAAGGTGAATAGGGGTGTATTGAGTAACTAGTTTGGATTTATTAAATAAATTCATGTTATGGCACATATGGTTTGATGCACCTGTTTCTACTATCCATGAACCACATTCAATCAAATTAACTGAACTAAAACAATGGTTCAGAATGCTACCTGCAAAGTTGTTGTTGTGTGCAAAGTTGATGTGATCACCCTTGTCTGACAGCTGGATCTACTTCCCTTTAACCTTGAGGTAATCTTCAATACCCTATTGAATTAGTGCAGTTATATCCTGCTTCCAATCTGGATCCTTAGTGCTCATTTCCACCAGATATTCCAATGGTGTCTCAAGCATACTAGCAAACATCTTATTTGTGTCCCCTCCCTTCTTGTCTTTCGAACCCTTAAACCAGTCCGGCTATCCATAAATTTTAAAATAGGTGTCTCTGGTGTAACATTTCATCTTGCTGAAATCAAAATATAAATCCTCCTTATTCAATTGTTTCTTAGAGTTCCCCTTACTAGTCCCTTTTGCACCACTATTGCTAGAGTTCTTCACCATCATAGGATTATTCAGATTATCAGCAATACTCATACTAACTTCCCTTTGTTTTTCAACCCTCACTATCATAGAAAAAGCCTTTTCAATCGATGACAGAGGATCCATCACAAGTATTTGACTCCTGATAGGATTATACTCATCAATAAGCCCCACCAAAAACTGTATTAATTTATCATTAGCCCCAAAATCAATCAATTGTCTTATGGCTCCACAAAAACATTGTGGAATAGGTGCTAAAACATTTAGTTCATCCCATAATCATTTTAACTTAGTAAAGTGCCTGGAAGCTGAGAGTTCTCCTTGAGAAATCGAACTAATTTCTCGCTGGATCTGGTAGAGCATTGGATCATTACATTCGCCATAGCTCTGTTCAAGTTCCTTCCACAATTCTTGTGCTGAAGTCATGTACAAGAAAGATTTTACAATATCTTTTGAGATGGAATTAAGGATCCAAGATGTTACCATAAGGTCAACCCGACACCATTGATCGTAATCAGGTGAGGTCTCCTCCGGTCTCTCACTCTTGTCGTTGATGAAATTGAGCTTCATCTTTGCTCCTAACATGATTTTCATTGCACATCTCCACGATAAATAGTTGTTTCCATTCAATGGAGTGGTGACAAGAAGCATTCCTGGATGATCCGAGTTCTGCAGAAAAAAGGGATTCTTATCGCCACTCATGCCTCCAAGGAATGATCTTATACCTCTCCCCCTATCCATCACGATTTCTTAGGCAAAGAAACAAAGATCGTCAACCAGAGCTATAATTCCATGAAGAAATTGCAATTTAGGGTTTTTGATTCTAGAGAATTCTGTCGAATGTGACTATCTCTCTCAGTCTAATTTTTTAATTAACTATATAGTATATACATCAAAGTCTATTTACAAACCAAACAAAAATAATGCACACTTAAACTAAATGGTGCAGTATTAACGTTACACACTTAAACCAAAACAGTGCAGTATTAAAAATAGGATAAATACAAAATATATATCTCTATAATTTAAATTTTAGGTTTTTAGAATTTAGGTATTAAGATTTATGATTTTAAGGTTTTGAAATTTTGAATGTTAAGATTTTAAGAATTTAAAACTAAAGATTTAATTTTGTAAATTTAATAAATTAAAAAGGATTTTTTAACAAGTAGGTTCTATACAGGGGAGGTTATAGGGCAGGCAGTTGATCTCTTTGGTCAAATGTAATACATAAAAAAGGGTTTCAATGTAATATTTCGGTAAAAAATATTATATTAATCATAATGTTTTTATTTATATTTATGTTAAGTTTTAATGTTTTAAAATATTAAAATTCTTTTTAAATTTTTTTAACATTTTAAAAATGTTTAAAAATAATTTTGAATATTTTGAAACATCAAGTCTATTCCAAATATTGGTGAAAATACAAGGGTATAAATGATATTTTTGTCAATTTTTTTCTTTTTTCTTTTTTATTTTTTTTTCCATTTTAGACTATAGTTGTAAACATGCTAGCTTAACTTCGAGTAGACTTTAAACCTAAAAATTTTCAGAAATACCAATTAAATGAATTGACATCGAAAGATCCATACTCTTGCATATATAAAGTCAAGCCATCTAAAAGTAGAAAATCGTTACAAAAGGGACAATTTGGTCTGTGCTCTCACCATTTGTGCATGGTTTTACCATACGAACTCATCTCTCCTTAACCATAAAACCAAGTACTCTAAATTGATTTTTTATTCTCGCCCACTCGCCAACTTCTTCTTATTCCTATATAAGCTTCCTTTAAATCAACCTTTCATCGATCTACTAGAGATGAGTGACCGCCCATTTAATTGGAACTTTAAAAAAATGTCTATCAGTTGACCCCGAAAACCTTACTAGATTCAATGGTTCATGCCACTAGCTAGGAATCGGTTATAGCCCCAGATAGAGATCTGGATAGCCATTATGGCAAAGAGTTGGCAACATGAATTGAATTGATCGAGGTAGATTTCTCATTCATTCGTATTCGGTCGAATAATCTTTCCTAGCCAATGGCATAACAAAATAGGGGAGTAATACAAATATTCCAACTTCACACTTACCTTACCGAATGCCTTCCTCTGAGTGAGAGTGAAATCCCTGTCGTCAAGCTAATACTAGATCTCTTGTACAACTATTCTTCATGGTGTTGAATAGAATGTGATTGCCTTAAAGCAATTCCAAGAAAGCCTAGCATAGAGCTTTTTTGCGACATTACCCTCCAAAGAAAAGGCCTACTAGGTGATCGAAATCGCTCGGGTCAGTGAGGACTCACTCACTCACCTATGTATTCTAATACTTTTTTTTTTCTGTTTACAGAATTCAAAGACCCACTGCGTCAGGCTATAAGAATAAGATAGAGCTATTGTACTACTTTTCTGGTAAGAAAAAGCTTACGTAAAAATTGGGAAAAAGCAAGCCAAAATCTTTTTAACCAAAAAGTGGTTAGTGGTGACCGTTAAATAACTTTATTCAGCCATCACCCCTGTCTGTGGATGTAAAAAAGTAGCATTCACAGACCAAAGCCTACTATAGAAAGATATTGATATGTTCAAGTTATTAAAAAAAAGTGAAGAATAGGATTTTTTTCATTAGGTCCAGGTAGAGACCAAAGGTCTTGAGTAACTAATCTGGTAGAATAACTCAAAAGATAAAGAAGTCTCATTAATTTCTTCATGCTCATTCTAAGTTTGAAGTACCATTTATGCAAATAAGAATCCCCTTCGTTACATTCTTTCTGTGGAACATTCCACAAATTCTAAAACTTATCCAAGAGCTATAATCTTGGAGATTTTGTTGAGGATGGGGGTGGTGAAGGTGGTAAGATATGATCTCCACGTAAAACATATAATGTTAATAATCTATCTTTATCATATCTTAAATTATTAAGAACATCAAGGACTAATGAAGTTCATAAATAGATTTTATAATTATTTAAGAACCTTGCTCATTAAGCATTTCAGTGATATATTTAAATATAGCATTGATTGCTTCATCAATAATTGAAATAGAATTTAAAGGTAATCCAGATAATTCATAGGTAAATTTATCAAGAAAATAGTTTAACATGATTAAAGATCTGTAAAAACAATACCAAATTTCAATACCTATGCCACTTTTAAAAACATAGGTCCAACACACTTCCATACCTTAGTAGTTTGACCAACTTTACACCAGTTATCTATCGTGTCTTTTACCAAGCATCTCAGCCTCAACCTTTCAAAGGAAATCGCCTTTGACGTTCCTTCAACATAAAGCAATATAGCCTTAATTTGTTTCCTACCTTAAGGCGTAAAATGAGGAAGAGGATGAAGATTTGAATTAAAACATAGAAGATAAAGAAGATTTACAAGAAGAATGGCTTTTATTTATTCATAGTGAGAAAACAAGAGAAAGATATATAGGAGTAGTTTAAAGTGCCTCTTAACAGATTAGGAGGCCTTATTTATACTACTTGGTGGACTTCAAGTCCAGACTTCAGACTAATTTTTACATCGGACAAAGATAAAGCATATATGGGTTTTTCTAATCTTTTAAGATTCTCTTTATCTATGAATAGATAGATTTTTATCTAATCTGAGTCACTAAAGACCATGATCCCTGAGTCATCCATAGCCTTATCTTTTCCCTCAGTACTTGCTCCACTAGTGCATGCTAGACAGATTTTTTTTTTATATTCACAGAGCTAGCATAAATGGTTCTGTGCATTTGAATTAGAATGGATTTGTCTACACTCAATCATCCTTATCTTCATGTTTAAATAATTTTCCGCTACCAGTGAGATTTGCTTTACTAATGAAATCATGACTGACAAATAATTGCTTCATCTACCATAAGTTATAAAGCCTCTTTTAAAGGTAGCTTCCACACTTATCAGTAAAGTCTTCATTCCGAATCCTCTTTGGTAATGGATATTAGCTTCAAAATATCAAGAGAGAATTTTTCTTAACATTTTATCTACTGTAATATTTATCTAATCTACTTTCATCAAAGTGATAAGATGATAAACATATGTCTTTCTTCTTCGAAGAAATCTAGTCCTACAAAGAGGAGCTTTAATACTAATGTACTTTAAAGTAATAGTATGATTATTAAGATAAATATCTTGAACTCTTGACTGGATCCATCTAGGTAGTAAAGAAATCTCTCTGAACTCTGAATTGCTTAGATATATCGTGTTAATAACTCCAAAATCATACCAATCTCTGATAGCTTGAGGATGAGCACCCTGCCAAAAACTTAATCTAGAATAGATTCCCAAAAAATCAATGTAACAAGTATCATTATTTAGGAGAGAGTAAAAATCTCTCGGAATCTGGTAATGAGCTTGAACAACTAGATGATGATTTGTCAATGTATCTATTAGCTAGTTGGCCATCTTATCAATTACAATATTTCTTTAAGTGGTCTAATTCCGAGTAACATCCGATCTCAAAGAAATACTATTAAAAGTAGTACTTAATCTGGCTTACTTAGGCTATTAATCCTGAGGAATTGTTATTTGTGAGCATGAACTCTCAATAGGGGTAGATCCATCAACTATCTTAGTTATGTTAATTAAGCCATATAGCTTTTGTTCATAAAATTGATAGGTATTTAGTCGAGACTGTCATACGTTTCCCATAGAAAGAAGGACTTCTGAAATCTCTTTTGAGATTGAAGGGAAACTGGCAATATTAAGCATATCTATGGCTTGTACTTGTCACACATCTATATTTTTAGACATTTATTCCAACATCTGAAATATATATTCTTTAAGACTTGGAGTCTTGTCTAACTTTGATTAAGAAATCTACAAGAACATTTTTATTAGATTTATAAATTTCAATATCAAAAGTATATTCAACTAACAAAGTTTATCATCGAATATATCTTTTGTCTTTTAATTTTAAAGGTAAATTATTCTAAATAAAGGCTTTAACTTGTGTATTATCTGTTCTGAGTAAAAATCATTTAGGTAATAGGAAGGAATAAAACTTCTAGTAACTCTTGACTACTACAAGTAATTCGTTTCCATTTTTATGATATTGCCATTGAGTATCTGTAAAAGTTCCAGAGATATATCTACAAAGAGATTCATTTATTTTTATATTAGAATTATCATAATTAATCTTTTTTAATACGCCACTCTAAATAGTATCAAATGCATCCGTTTCAAGTATAAGATTATTAGTGTCAGATGGTGAAGATAATTTAAGCAAAAACGTACACATATTCTTGATCTTTTTTACTTGATCTATTAAATAAGGTGAAAACTCAAATCTTTGATCCTTCTTTAATAATATTTGAAAAGGTTTTCTTATTTCTGCCAAGTTTTGAATAAAATCATATACATAATTAAGAACTCCTAAAAACTTTTGTACATGTTTTTATCTATAAGTTTATCTAGAAACAGTGATATCTTTTTACAATATGTGGGTGTAATTTGATTCCATTTCCATCTATTTCCATTCCTAAGAATTCTATTTCAAATTGACCTATCTTTGCTTTCTTTTCTAATAATTCTAATCGGCACTAATAACACAAATATGTAAATTTGTCTAACTGAGCTATAGGTTCTATAATCATGTTAGTAGTGATTAAAATATCATCAATATAAACATGAATAAAATCAAAACGCTTAAAAATATTATCTATTTTTCTTTGAATTTTTTAAAGAGTATTTTTTTAGTCCAAAAGGCATAATAAATCATTCATAATATCCTTAAGGAGTAGAGAATACAATTAAAGAAATAGTATCTTTATGCATTTTTATTTTCCAAAAACCGCAGTTATAATTAAACTTTGAGAATATCTTTTTTTCTTGTATTAAATTAATCAGTGTTTCTTTATGTGATAAGAAATACCGATCAAATATAATATTATCATTTAATTTTTTATAATTAACTAGAATTTT
The DNA here is from genome assembly GCA_028565735.1 of Pinacopodium congolense. Taxonomy (NCBI): domain Eukaryota; kingdom Viridiplantae; phylum Streptophyta; class Magnoliopsida; order Malpighiales; family Erythroxylaceae; genus Pinacopodium; species Pinacopodium congolense. The sequence goes on along the minus strand of JAOXYD010000136.1, from coordinate 6,899,266 downwards.
GGCTTTATTTCTAACTATCTATGCATGTCCTTTAACCATAAAGGCAAATGAGGAATGAGGGGATGAACTAAGTCTAATTATTTAAAGATTCTCTATCTCAAGAAGTTGTTTCTTGAATTCCTCTTAATCTTCGATACTATATCTCATAATTATGACTCTAATAACCATTTTTTTATCTTTTATTTCTAATTTTGTCGTTGCTTTATTTTTATACCAAAATTGTAGTATATTATCATAATAGTTTCCTTTTTATCTTTTATTTTACTAAGTTTAGGTTGTCTTTGAATTTTTTAAGATGTCTAGTTGTATTGTCATCATGTTTTCAATTTTAAGCAAGGGCTTTCTTTTAGGAAAAAGCGAATTTTCTTTTTAACTTATACCACCACATTGGACTGTGCTGGGTTTAAAGGAAGTAGGAGTATGCCTAGTATAAGCATATTTAAGATGATTAACAACTATCCAATAAGCATAAGGAGTTTTAAAATAAATATGATATTTAAGGATATCAAAAATGATTTTAGGGAATAATTACAACAAATTATTGCCAAGTAAAATATTTGTACCTATATTATAAAAATATAAAGGGGAAATTTTAATTAAAAATGTTCTTAACAATATCTGTAGTTGGCTAATACCTGTAAAGAGTTGTATCACATGGTTACAAATATCAAAGCCAATAATAGCTTTTAAAGTCTCGTGACATTATGAGGGAAAGCAAGTGCATTTGTATAAGCAAGATCCTGTGTCATTATCGATATAGACTGCAAATTATTCTGCTTTATAATCTTTGTAAGTAATTTCTATCAAGATACAAATACTAGTGCTACTAGTCATTATCGCGAGATACAAATGGTTGCATCATTATGAATTATCATAATCTCATACTAAGTAATCCTATAGGGATGTACTTGATCTAAGAAACTAGTTCCTAACATTATCTCTAGATTTCCTCCTTCATTTCTACAAGTAATCTACATGGTTAATATTATCTCTTTTTTTTATCTTTGTTTCAACAACAAATGTAATATGATGTCTTTCTCCATGAAAATTCACATATTGATATGGTTCATCTAATGAATATTGTACTAAAGAGTGAATTAAATCTTGATTTATATAACTTCCACTAGCTTCTGTATCTATTAAAATATTACAAGAATTATATTTTGATCTGTTGAACTAAGGTGGTTCTAATCATGTGTTTTAATGATGACAAAACATTATTATTACTAATATTTGAGTTTTGATGTGCAATTAAGATAGCTAAATGGTTGAAGTGCAAAAATATGTTTGTGCAGCCAAATGTAAAAGAACTCAAGCATTGGAAGTTGATCAAATGATAAAGATCAAGTGATGATCAAGCTTGATGATTAAGAGTGAAGATCAAGAGAATGAAGATCAAGTTTAGAAAGGTTTAGGAAAAGGGCTTAAGGTGTAAGTGTCCTAAACTTGATTCTTAATCAATGCTTGAAAAGGACTCTCATATTTGCATGAACATTTTCATATATGCATATAGGAGTTTAATTATGGTTTTAGTCATTAATTGAATTATATTGTATCATTGACATATTAGGAATTGAATTAGAATAGCATATAGGCTAAATATTGCAAAATCAAATAATAATGTGATGAATTGTCTTGATGTATGCTTATTGATATGTTTAAATGAATTAAGTAATGGATTGAGTGTTGATTATATGTGTTTGAATTAGGTTGTGATATGAATTTTGGTTTATAGATGGTTTGAGGTTTATATGACAAGGATTTAAAGTTGATTAAATATGACAGGTTTCATAATTAAGGCTAATTATTATGTTTTGAATCAATTGAATGTTTGTATTAATTTAAAAAGCCTTGATATATGTTTTAAAACTTGTTTGAAGTCTTGATTAATGTTAGGAACTTGTTTGGAAAGTTTTAGAGTTGTTTTAAAGCATATTTTGTGTTTTCTGGACATTCAACGGCAGGTTAGGAGGAGCTAAATGGCGCCGTATATGTACCAATGTTGTACTCCTTCTTTCCAACTCCTTCAATAGGCTATTTATACAATTAATTGCTCCATTAAATTACCCAGAGGGTGCCGTTAAAGGTCTAGTCTCTAACAACTAGTTTATTCTTTTGCTCTTTTGTCTTTATTCTCCGTGCTAATGGTTATTTCTTATTTTTAATGACTCCAAACCTCTTCCAACATTATAAATATCATTCCCAAATAATTTTAACAAGTTTAGAACCTCTGAAAAACAAATTACAAAGATCAATCATTCAAATAATGAAAGCCTTCTTTATTTTTCTGTACAGCTTTCATTCAATCTCTATTTTCATGCTTTAAATCAATTTATTGTGCAGTAAAATTTGTGTTTTCAGTTAGTTTAGGTATAGATGAACCTTATAAAGCTTTTAGTTAATTTTTTTATTCATTATTTCGTTTGTTTCAACCTTTCAAAGACTCATACACCAAAACTATCTTGTTTTGGTGTAACTTATGCGTTCTTCAATTTTAAACTAGCAAAACCATTTTTATTGATTCAAAATTATCATATATATTTTGATTAAGGTCTCAAGAGTGCAGCAAATCTTTTACTCTGATATTTAAGCACTCATAATGTTTGTTTGAGGTCCAAGAACATAGAACACTAAAAACTATCCAATTTATGTGCAGCTTCAAAGTTCACTTCGATTTTGATTTTTAATCAGTTTTTGGGTGTGAAAATTGATGTTTTTAGTCTGATTAAGGTCTTATGAGGTTTCTAGTATTTTTTTTATTTGTAAGATATTATATTGTGTGTTTAAGCTTAATTTTTTAGGTTATACTAAAGTTGTCCAAAGTTTGAACTTGCTGGCTTGTTTTTAATATTTTATCCACTATTTGATCCTATAAAATTGTGTTTGGTGTTGAGATTTGTTGCTAACATATATATTGATGTTGTAGTAGGTTTTTTACATTTAATCTACATCATTTGAGTCTTCAAATTCATTTGTTTTATAGGCTGAAACATTTATCCTACGCATTTTGATAGCTTGTGCTTGTTTTTGGCTAAAATTGATTATTTAGCTATTAAATTTCGTTTTTGTTAGATCAAATTGATTTTTTATAATCTATTGATGTGTTAGGATGCTTGCCATAATTTTTATTTGCCTATAGGATTTTCAAAATTGGTTTTATTACATGTGGTTTAGTGAAACATCATAGAAGGTATGCATGGTGACTTAAATTGGGGAAATTGATTTGTGTTGGATGTTGATTGTGGTATAGGCTGCTCTTTGCCTTTAAAAATAGATTTTATATGTTGCACTTCACCTAGGATAAAGAAAATTTTAACTGTGCTAATCCTTGAATGTGAATTGGATTGGATTAGGCCTTGTATGTGCATTAGACAATGCATAAGGCATAAGCATTACATTTGTTGCATTTGAGCCCTTATCTTTTCTTGATTTTAATCAAGTTTTAAGAAGTTATATAAGCTTGTGTTGAATCTCAAGGAAACTTAGTTTAGGGGCTATTCGTGTGGGACAAAAATTGTATAATTTAATTATGTTGATTGGGTTACTCTTCACTCACTTAAGTAAGATTGTGATAGGTTCCTTTTGACTTTAGAATTCAAGATTGTTAGAGAGGTTCCTCTTGACCTTTAACCAAGATTATTGGAAATGTTCCTCTTGACTTTTAACCAAGATTGTCAAAAGGTTCTTCTTGGCCTTATAATCAAAATTGTTATTAGGGTTACTCTTCGCCCAATTAAAGTAATATTAGTTATTAGTGAATTTCCAACAAGTAGTTAGAGAGATGATGTAGTCTATCTTTAGGGTAGGCGAACCTTCATAAATCTTGGTGTACTTCCGTTCCCTTATCTCTTTATATTTATACTTATTGTGTTTGTTTTATTATTGATTAAATTTGATTGATATTGGCATAAGCATAATATTCCATTTATATTGAATTTTGGTTTATAGATTGCATATTATTAAAATTAGCCTAAGGTGTTTAAAGTGTTTTAATTTGCTAATAAATTTTTAAACACCCAATACCCTCTGTCACGGTGTGACAATTCAGTCGACCGAGACGCGATGTTCAGACAGAAAGACCCGAGATCTTCTAGAAGACACTACACACATCTAGACCC
>JAOXYD010000136.1:6880137-6891306 GCA_028565735.1 Pinacopodium congolense | reverse complement strand
ATGCAACATAAAAAAGCTTAATCTACCTTCTTGAAGCTAATGGTAATGGCTGCTCATAGGTTTCCCTTCCAACCACATTGGATAACAGTAATATAATGGATATATTGAGATTTCTGGGTATAAGTATGTATTTTTTGTATAAAAAAAACTATAGAAAATATTCATACATTGAGATTGAACACTTTTTAGTTTGTTTGTGAGTTTATAGTGTATGTTCATGTATTTGTAAGTATTATGTATTACATTTAATATATAAATATTGTTTAAGCCCTTATACATTTTAGTAAGTCAAGAGTGACAAATTTTATAAGGTGTGTTTGTGAGAAGGGTGAAATTTGTGAGTCTTTTTGTGTAAAGGTTATTCTTGATCCTTTAAAAAGAAGAGTGTTATGAGGTTATCCTTAAATCTTAAAAAAGAGAGTGATAGGTGAAAGGTTATCCTTGAAAGGAAGAGTGAAAGGTTATCATTGAACCTTGAAAAAAGATTGTATTTCTAGTGTTATAATTTTTAATGCATTAGTGTAAAAATCTCAATAAGTGGTGTTGAGAACTAAAAGTAAGGGCAAGTAAGTCATTCTAAGCTAGAATAAATTGTTTGTATCTCTCTCCCTTATTCTTTTACTTTTATGCACTAATTCTTATTGTTTAATTTATTATTAGTATTTAATTTGATTAATTAAATTGTTAATTTTCTTTCGTGTTTATTTAAATTGGTAAAATATTAGGTTATATAACTTAGAAGAATTTTTAAACATCTGATTCATCCCTCTTTTAGATGTCATATATGCCTAATCCTTTAATAATATTAAATCTACGGATTAATCATACAACCATCATAATGAGATAATTAAAAAATATACAAATAATGTTTCATTTGCAATCCTTATAATTGAGTCAGTTTAGTGAACTTATTCTTTAATGAGCACTCAGAAATTTATTTAATTTTCTCTATCCTTTAATCTATAAGAACAATTACTTTTTTCATAAGAAAAAAATAATATTTGTTAGTCTAACTATTCCATCAATACCCGTCTTGATGAAACTATAATTAAAAATAATACAAAAATGCAATTCAAAACTCATAATTATAATCTCATTATAATTTTTAATTGTATAGTAATTGTTTCAGTAATTTTATATTTATAATTAATAATTAAATATGATTAATAAATACACATAAAGATAAAGAATGTCTTTTATTAAATAAATATAAAATGTGATACATGAAATTTTACAACCAATTGAGTAATTGCAATGGTATAAATCAATAATCTCCCACTTGCACTAATGTCAACTGTTTATGTATCTAATTTCTGTGATAAACTTCTTAATTCTTAATGCTTCCTTCGCTGCCTTATAAACTATAATATACTCAGCGTCGATTATTGAATCTACAATAGTTAGTTGTTTGAAATTCTTCCAAACCTTAAACTCTCAGTTTAACTCAACCATAGACTAGAAAAATATCTTTAATTCTTCTCATGTACTTTAAGATGTTTTTCACAACCATCCGGTGACTCTCATAGGGATTAACTTGATATTTGCTTGTTATACTTAAAGCATAAGCAACATCTCGTCTTATACATATTATCGCATATATGATAGATCCAATAGTTGAAGTATATGGGACACCGTCCATTCTATCTCTCTCTTCTTGTGTCTTAGAACACACACTTTTAAGAAGAGAAATCTCACACGATGTAGGGAAGAATCCCTTATTAGAATTCTCTATGCTAAATCTCTTTAGCACTTTGTATATATACATAGATAGGGACAAACTAATCAACCTCTTTTATCTATCTTTATAAATCTTTATATTTAGTAAATAGGTTGCTTCTCCTAAATCCATCATGGAGAAATTCTTGTATAATCATATCTTAACATATTGGAGTTTAGGAATGTCATTTTCAATAAGTAATATGTTATCTACATAAAGTACTAGAAAAATGATTGCAATTCCACTTACATTTTTGTAAATAAAAGGTTTATTCATATTTTTTGATAAAATAAAATTCTTTTATTGTCTCATCAAAGTGGATGTTCCAACTCCATGATACTTGCTTTAATTCATAAATAAACCTTTGCAAATTGCATACTCAAGCAAGAAATTTTTTGGATTCAAACTCTCAGGTTGTGTCATATACACATCCTCTTGCAAATTCCCATCAAGAAATGTTGTCTTAACTTCTATCTTCCACATTTCATAATCATGATATGAAGTTATAGCCAATAAAATCCTTATGGACTTAAACATTGATACTAGCAAAAAGTTTTATCAAAATCAACTTCTTGTTTTGCCTGTAACCTTTTACTACCAACCTTACTTTGTACGAATATACATTTATATCTATGCCAATTTTTCTCTTAAAAACCCACTTGCACCTAATAGGTATAATACCTTCAAATGCATCCATCAAATTCCATACTTATTTAGTATGCATAGATTCTATTTTGGGTTTCTTGACTTTTTGTCATTTTAAGGAATTGATATCTGACATTTCTTCCTTAAAATTAGTAGGCTTATCACTGAGGAGTGAAACATCATCACTCATTTTTTTACACATATAGATATAATATAATAGGAGGACGATGTACCTTACTATAACATCTCAGATTTTATGTTTCTTAAACCATTAGTTGCACATTTTATGTATCAAATTATGGTTATTATTCTACTTGGTTGTGTATTTGTGGTTCTAGAGCTTTTCTAAATTCTATCTCACTCCCGCTACTTTCTTTGCGAATAAATTCCTATTATATGAAGGTATCTGTGTTAAGAAAAATTCCCTTTTGCTCAAGATACCTTTTTTTTAATACCCTACAAACATGCATTAATCTGATTTAGCCTTAAACTTATTATATATTAAACATTTCATATAAGCGTCACATGCTCAAATCTTTAAATGTGGTAACCTTGGTCTATTAATAATCTATATCTCATATGAAATCTTATCAATAGATTTAAATGGAACTCTGTTTAGAAGGTAACTAGCAGTGTAAAGGGCATATCCCTAAAATGAAATCGGAAGAACTCTATGACTTATTATGGAATGTACCATATCTACTAAAGTATGATTTCTCCTTTCAGAAACCCTATTATAATATGGAGTTTTAGAAAGGGTCTTTTGTAAGAGAATTATATTCTCTTTTAAGTAACTTAGAAACTCGTGGTCTAAGTGCTTGCCATTTCGATTAGATTTAAGTGTTTCTATACTTTTGCCAATTTGTTTTTCTACTTCAAGTTTAAATTCTTTGAATTTTTCAAATACTTCAGACTTGTATTTCGTTAAATACACATAGCCATATCAAGAATGGTCATCTGTAAATATTATGAAATAGGAATATCCACACTAATTTGAGTAGACATAAGGCCACATACATCTGAATGTATAAATTCTAACGACTTTCTAGCACGTTATCCCTTTCCACTAAAAGGTAGATTGGTCATTTTACTTATTAAAAAAGATTCACAAGTTTCATATGATTTATAATCAAAAGGATCCAAGCATCCTTCTCTATATAACTTCGTGATTCTCATTTCATTAACATGACCTAACCTACAATGCCATAAATAAGATAGATTTATTTATGTTGAGAAATATCCTTTTAAGATCTAATTCATACAAACCATTTGTAAGCATATCAAATTTATAATAAACATCATCTTTATAAAAAGAACAACTATTATTCTTAATAATAAAGACAAATCCATTCATGTCTAAATATAGAATAGAAATAATGTTTGTGTGATAATAAGAACATAAAAACAATTATTTAGTTTAAGTACAAGTTCATACAACTAATACAGTAACTCTTGTTCCATTGCCTACTAGTAAGTCCATTTCATCTTTCCTCAATGATCTATTTTCTATCAATACTTGAAAGTTATTACAAATGTGAGAATCAAATCTGGTATCTAATACCTAAGATTATGAAACAAAAGTAAAAAGATTGATTTCAATCATAAATATAACTGATGATAACGTTACCTTTAACTTCTTCTCCATTAAGCTAGTAAGATAAGTTTTGTAGTTCTTCTTATAATGTTTAACTACTTCATAATGAAAATATATGCCCTTGTCACTCTTCTTCTTGACACCGTCTGTTGGCTTTGCTACTTTAGTAGGAGCCTTCTGATTTTTCTTCTTATTCTTCTTAAAAGTCCTACCCTTATTCTTAAAAGAAGAGCTAATAATAAGAACATAACTTGGATTCTTTCTTAAAGCATCATTCAAAGGTCTTCAACATATTTAGTAGTTCAATTAATGTCACATCCTTTTGGTTCATGTGACAATTTATTATGAACTACAAAAAGCTCGAGGTAGGAGATTGAAGCATTAAATCAATGCTCAATTTCTTATTTACTAAATACCTTAATTAGCCTAATTTTGCAATGTATCCAATCATCTTCAATATGTATTACTCTACTGAAGATTTGAATGCCATCCTATATTGAAATAAAGACTTAAAAATTTCAAAACTCTCAACCTAATTCTGTGCAGTAAACAATTTTTGAAGGTACATAAACATCACCCTAGTGCTCATGTTCTTATGTTGCCTCTAAAGCTCGAGAGACATACTAACTAACATCACAAATATAGCTTATTCATTCTCACTTATATGACATTGATAATTCTCCCAAATATCATCAACAGAATCTTTCACAAGCTCAGATGAAAGTCAATGTCAAGAACTAGTTTAAAAAGTTTAGTCCAACCAATTTATTTGCATCATCTATGATGCTTCTTAGAGATAAGTTCGTACTCATTTTTCAATAAATGAAACGTAAAAAAGAAAAAAATTACTTTATACCACAAAACCAAATAAATAAGGACCTTAAAAATATTTGATCACTCCTACTGTATTAAACAAACTAATAGTCCTCACTCTTAATTTGAAAAAAAAATCACATAATTTCCTAATGGACTGGATCCCAATTTAATTTAATTGATCTTGAGTTTGCTTAACAAACAAACCAAATTAAAATTAGGTAGATAACAATTTATCAATTGTTAGATAACAACTATTTATCAAAATATATCTTGTATATATTTTCCTAATTTTGCTTCTAAATTAATATGCTCATCTAAATTAAATAAATTTAGTTAAGTAAGATCTATTGTTATAAAACTAAGTATATTCAGGTTAAAGTAGTCTTGAGTTTACTCAACAAGCTTAATCATAAATAGAATTGGCTTAATCCTATAACAACGGAAGGCATTATTCATGTTTTCAACATATATTTAATACTTTATGAGGGATTTAAAATTTTCTATGTCTAATTTTAATTAATATAATCTCATTATATTAATTTATCTAATATAATCTAATTATGAAAGATAATTAAAGTACTTTACTTGATTTTAGTTATTGATTTGAAAACTAATTTAATTTAATTACTCAATTATTAAAAAATTAAACTAAAATTTACATTAATTCCTAATAAATAAAATCTTTGAAGACAATTTTCAAAACTTAAAAAATAAAATTTCCAAATTTATTAGGAATTTAAAATAATTTAATCTTAACCTTATTTAGAAATTTTAATTTAATAAAAATTAAAACCATTTTAAATTAAAAAATAAAAGAGAAGCTTCTAACGCTTATAGCACACAGTCCTTTCTTCTCCAAGCGTCCACCTATATATATATATATATATATTTCTTTTTTGGTTTTCAACTGCTTCCATCTGTCGCCTTTGTCTTATGTCCCACTTGCCCTTTTATCCGGCCATCTTCATGTCCAAGGAATTAACAGGTGTCAACAGATCTATCCCAAATCTGGAGAGAGAGAGAGAGAGAGAGTCTCACGACCACTTGTGTTGAGCGTCAACACACCTACGGCAACACTTGCTGCCAGTGGTCCAGTTTTTCAAGCTATTCAACATAACTCAAGTACTCATTTAACTTTAATCGACATTAGCTTCAACAAAAGGTAAATGCCACTTGAATTCATGAACAATATCTCATCAAAGCTCATAAACAGTTTAAGGAAACACTTCAATGAGTGTTTTTGTTCCATTTTCAAATGTTATGCAATTATAGAACCAAAAAATATCAACAGACATTGAATTTATGTAAAACCATCTAAAAGATCTTTCAGTTGTGCTTAAGTTAACTGGACATTTCCAGTTTTTCAGGAAACATAAATAACAATCGTCAAGGAACTCAAGAGGAATCAAATAGAAAATTTTCCAAAAAAATATATGAATCGTCATATATAACATTCCAAAAACATAAACGAGGTAGCAAAAATTCAGAACGTTTTTCAAAATTTTTAAAACCACCTAAAATGAACAGAAAAACATAAATCACCATTCATCAAATTTTCAGAAGTTTATTCAGCACAACAATAAGCATTTATCCAGATTTAGGTGTTAGAAGCAGTTGTAGAAACACTTTGTACAGTAACTACGCTTTTCAGTAATGAAATATTAACCAAGCAAGCATAATGACGTGTAGCAACAAACATACGGAACACCTTCATACTGCAACACCCAGGAAGATAAAATCAATATAAAGCGCATTCCTTCCATAACATTTATGAAACTCATAAACATTCGAAGGCATTAGAAAAATAATGTCAAAACATATAACAGCAGTAGAAAAACACGAGACTCTAGTTTATGACATCATAAAAGATAGAATCATATGGAGCATAAATGAGGACTTTCCGGGACAATTCTAGAATTAAAACAACAAATCAAAAGCATCAAGTTTCCAGAAAGTAAAAAACACATCGTATTACATATGTATAATTTTCAAAAACGTGCCAACAACTATAAAACCATACAACTCTTGCATGTATCAAATTAATTAGAATTAAGCCTATGATTCATTGTTAAAAATGGTTCTAATACCATTGTTAGAAAAATAAAGCAAGATCGAATCTAAATGCAGTGAAATAAAATTAAAATTTTTTTCAAGGGCCATCTTTAATAAGATTTAATATGAAACATATAACAAGAAAAATAACAAAGTTACATATACTTGTTTTCGATTTCTTGTTGTAACTTTCTTTCCTTCGCGAATCCATCAATACACAAGCCGTTTAATAGTCCGGCCTCTAATAGTATCTGCCGATCTATACTCAAAGGAACTCAAATCTAATTTGAGAGGAAGAAATGTAATAGTATTAGTTAAGGGCTTGTTTTGTATCATTTATTTTTTGGTTTTTGGTTTCTTATTTGTCTATACACAAAAATAGAAAAATAGTATAAAAATTGAAAAAATAACATACTAATACAATATAAAAACTGAAAAAACAACATAAAAATAAAAAAAATACACAAAAACCAATACAAAAATACAAAAATCACAACTAAAAATTATAACCAACAACAATAACAATACCAAATATTCTCTGATTTTTCTATTTTCTACCTTTTATATGAAAGATCATATTTTTCATATCTTTAAAGTTTATAAAAATTACAACTAAAGTCAAAATTTAAACATAATTATCAATTAGTCCTAATTAGATAAAATATCATATATTGATCCCTAAAATTTCTAAAACTTCTTAATTATGTCTAATTTAATTAAAATTTCCTCTTTTTTAATAGACCTTTTATATATGACCCATTATGTTTCTAATATATTGACGATGATTATAAATTATAATTTCAATTTAAAATTAGAATTAGATAAATTAAAATTTTTAAAAATTATCTAATTAAACAATTTATAATCATAGATCATAATTGACGTCAGGTAATATATCATGATCACCAAAATATTAGGAATGTCAAAGTAGTTTAACTTAACCTGTTTGTGCATAGTTATGATGTATAATTTAATCATTTCGTTATCCAATATTCTAATTGGACTTAGAGTATAAAATTAATATATACTTTAAACAATATAACTGTATTTGTTCTTACTAATTAGTAAATAATTTATAATTAATATCTGGAAAAACTTTTTTAAATTTCAATTCACTTTAACCAGAGATTCTCAAAATCACTACTGATCAAGACCAGTAGAACATTCTCCCTAATAACTTTAGAATGACGAATCATTTATTAATTCACTTAACTATCCCCATATTTATCCCATAACTGCTAAATTGAACTATTCTCAATAATATATTATAAGTAGTATCAAAACATAATAATTTCTATACGAGTGAACTTTGGTAATCTTACGTTTAAGGATCAATTATACAATTATCATAATGAAATAATCTACAAACACATAAGTAATGTTCCGTTCAAGATCCTCATAATTAGGTCAGTTCCGTGAACTTTTTCTCTCATAAGTACTCACACATTTATTTAATTATGTCCACACTTTAATCTATGAGATTGATTACTTTCTTCATAAGAAAGAAATATAACGTGTGCCAATTTAACTATTATATCAATATCTCTTCTTGATAAAACTATGATTATGAACATTTTAAGAATAATGTAAAAATACAATTTGAATCTCATAATTATATTCTTATTATAATTTCTAATTACTTAGTAATTATTCTAGAGATTTTATTTTTGTGATTAATAATTAATTATTAATAAACACATATAAAGATAAAGAATTTCTTTTATTGTATGAAAATTTAAAACCAACTAATTGCCTATAAGGACATAAACTAACACCTTATCCCAACTCTAGAAAGGTTCTACAGTCCAAAGGAGCTTCTTGCATGACTTATTAGTAAACTTACCTATTGTATCCACAAGCCACAAGTAGGTGTCCTTCTCTGAGTCAAGATTATACTAAAGTAAAAAATAAGACAAGCTGGGAAATGGGAGCAACCAAGCATTATTGGTTATCTGAGCTTGCACTTTAGCTATCATAGGGAACCATCGCAAGAGTTGTGGGAGGAGGTCTAAATTACAATGGACTTTCACAACACCAGTTATTATAAAACAGAGAAGTAGTTGCTCCATTCCCGATTATGCATTTGAGATTATCTATCATGGTCCCTCTTAGTTTCGATAAGTGCTTAAAGAAATATGAGTGGGTAGATTTAATTATGACCCCATAAAAGTTCTGTTGTTGTAGAATATAACTATGTACTCACTACACCTAAAAGGATTCCTTATTGACATGCAATTGCCACATACGCTTGACCATAACGATTTTGTTACTCAATTTTATGGGTGTGATGCCTAAGCACCTTCCTTCACAGGTTTACAAACATCATTCCACTAAACCTTGGATATATAGTTTCCTGTTTTCTTTCCATACTAGAGGAATGTTCTTATCTGCTTTTCCATTATTTTTATGAGTCCTTTTTCTGGGAAAAAATGCCCTGACCAATATGTATGTATAGAGATGAGGACGGTCTTGATAAGTTGAATTCATCCCATATATAAGAGGGCTTTATTGCTCCAAGTATTTAGTTGTTATACAGTCATTCAACGAACCAGGAGCAATCTCACAATTGTAGCATTTTGGTGGTTATTAGAAGTTTTAGGTAAGTGAATGGAGGATCCCTAGTTTGTAGCCTTGTTATCGTTGATAGCCAAACAATTTATGGTTTAGTAGGAGTAGAGAGTACCATGACGCTCTTATTCATATTAATGGACAGACTTAAGATTATTTTAATGGTATTGAGGGAACTCATGATCAATCTCAATAAATTATCATGGCCTTTAGAAAAGATTAGTAAGTCATCTGCAAATGATACACAATGAAGCCCCGCAAAACTAAAGTCAAGATAAATGTTATGCCCAATTAATCAAGTAAGAACTTTTATCCCAAGTATAAAGAGATAAGGGAAAAGTGGTTCATCTTATCATAGGCCTTTACCTCCCTTGAACATATTTGAAGTCTTCTTATTAATCAACACCCCACACGAAGGAGTAGAAATACATTGCCACACCTAATTTCTAAAGATGTTAGGAAAACTAAAAGCCTCAACTAAATAGGCAATAAAGCTCTAATTGATTAAGTCACATGCCTTGTAAAAATCTATTTTAAGAGCATAATTCCTTGATGAGTTCTTTGGGTTATAACCTTTGAAGAGCTCTTAAGCAATGAAGATATTATCCCCAGTTAGTCTCCTTCTATTGCAAGACACCTTTGAGTCACTTATAATAATCAGCATAACCACTTTCAGTCTACTTACCATTATCAAAGATATGATCTTATATAAGAAGTTGCAGTAGGATATAGGTCAGTACTCGTTCAAAGATGTAAGGATGGGAACTTAGGAATGGGATAAAGGAAAGTTTTGTTAATTGCCTTTAACATCCACCTATGAGCAAACAATTACAAAATTGCTTAGGTTACCATGGTCTTGATTAATGGCTAGGTTCTTTGATAAAATAGACCATTAAATCCATCTGACCCTAGTACCTTATGAGGATTCATCTCAAAGACTGCTCTCTTTGGATCATTTCAATGAAAGGGTAACCAAGTAACTAATTTTACTTCTTTGAAAGGGAGGTATGCATTAGTTCCTAGATAGTTCTAGTTGAAGAAAGACTCTCAGCTACTACTCCAAGCAATTTTTGAAGAATTGCGTAGCTTCCTACTTAAGTGCTTCTGGAGTGGTAGATCTACGTCTATCCCACATAGGTAGTAAAGCGATCCTGTTTAAGTTTCTCCTACCCATTATTAATTTATGAAAGAATTTTATATTTTTATCTCATTCCTATAGTCATCGAAATTTGAACCATTTCTTGAGAAGTGAAATGTAAGTGCTTAAGGTGGCAATATAACCCTCTATGGCTACTCTTACCTTGGTTAATAGGCATTCATCACCATGGTTATCAGATATTATTTGTTATAGTTCCTATAGTCTAAATTTCACAATGGAAACCTCTTTGAGGTTTTTGGCATGGTGTCTAGTGGGAAGGGCCTTAAGCTCTTGTTTAATATAGTGTAGCTTCTCTACATAGTTATAGGACTTAAAAACCTTAACTTTATAGGCCATTCCCCTTCTGATAGCATCTTCAAAGCCATCTAAGTTAGCTAGGTAGTTGTTAAATTCAAATGAATGTGCTCGTCAAAGACTAGTGATAAGATTATAAATGGCCATTAGCAAATAACTAGAGAAGAGAGGATCTTAGAAGGCTACATAGTTCTTTAAAAATCATTTAACCAATACCCATCAATCAACTCTTTATCTAATTTCTTCCGAATATAACCATTGGGTCCTTGTTTATTACTCCAAGTATAAAATACCTTTTAAATTTTAGGTCTACCATACCTAAAC
>JAOXYD010000136.1:6861684-6873912 GCA_028565735.1 Pinacopodium congolense | reverse complement strand
TTTAATTTTTTTGTTTAAAATTAAGTTAAAAATTACACAATATAATATTTTTATAAATTATTTTATAAATTTTATAAAATTTAAAAATTATTTTATAAATTTTATAAAATTTAAAAATTATTTTATAAATTTTATAAAATTTAAAAATTATTTTATAATTTTAAATAATTATTTAAAACGGTACCAATATTAATCGATACCAGTTTTACACTATTTTTTAAATAAATCGATATCGTTACCAGTACAATATTTAATTATTCCCTTAATTTTACTATCTGTTTAGGTCTACAAATCAAAAGAGGACAAAGGACGTTTACGTCTATTAGAATCATGTGTTAATCCTAGTATGACCAAATTTACAAACTCCCTCACACGCAATTACAGTTAAAATCAGAACATTGCAAGCAGATACATAATTAGAAGGGCTATCTAATCAGAGCGGAAAGGCGACGACCATTAAAATATTACACAAGATTCCAGAGGCAAGGGCTCATACACAGGCTTACCAGAAAGACATTACAGTGCGCCTCCATAAAGAAGATCTTTTTGAGTCTGGGTATTTTGGTGTGAAATTGAGCAACCCAAACATCTCCTTCAAAGTCTCTGCCTGCTCTTCAAAACCAACCAGCTTTGCAACTAGACTGGCACTCTCAGAGATGTGATCTGTGTTGGTTGTGTTAGTCCATAAGAGATGGGTCAACTGCAACCTTCTATTGTTTGAATTCAGAGCAATTCCCCACTTCAAGAACAGGTTCTCTCTCTCTTCTCTAGAGAGCTTCTTCTCCATTTCCTTGCAGAGCATTTGTCTCTCTTGATCCAGAGCCCTCTTGCTGTTAAGAGAGGAAATCTAGTAAGCTATCTTGAAGTACTGTGGTATGCATGATATTTAGGTTGGCAATTACGTACCTGGAAGATAATGTCAGCATTCGTCCATCAACCATGGTATGTTTACCCCGCGAAAACGTTTCCTTCAGGAAGGATAGCCTCCTGAGCTCTACCTCCATATAAAATGAATCTGTTGGGTCACCTTTAAACAGCAAAAAGAAGTAGGTCCTGTGTATAAGTGAGACATTGCAAGCATCCCAAAGCTCAATAATTTCCCTTTGGAGCCTCTTGAACTCTGAAGACCAGTTTGGAGCACTTTCTGCATCATCAGGTATTGGATCCAACCCAACATCTTTTACACTCCTTGTCGACATTACCGGAGAATTCGTTTTTGCTTCTTGTACCTACCAACCACGGGAGTCAGTATAAAATGCACTGACCGCTTAAATGATAACCATAGCACACCCATTGAGAATAAAGTTGAAAGTGAGGTAATTATTCGGCTGATATCTTTACCACTGGATTTGGTAGTGACATTAAGTTATATCTGTTTATGTGCATAGTACATCAATTATGTCCATGTCTACATATCAAAAGAAATCCACAAACAAAGATTTATAAGAAATAAAAAGTACGGATCTCATTCATCAATTCTCCTTTTTTGCATTTAACAGCTATAATTTAAGCCATCACAAGTTGTGAAAGGGAACTCACCATTGGATCATCCATGTACATTCCTTCTGCATCTGAGTTACTGACACTGATACTCGCCCAATCTGTTGGACTTTCAGTGCTCTGCACTTTAAGATCATCGTCATCAGCACTGGTCACAGAAGCCTGAGAAACATTCCTTGGTGCACAGTCTCTCTTAAGATCATACTTCAGAGAAGAAAATTTTCTTTGATGGCCTTCAGGTCTTCCAACAAAATCTTTCTCCAGGTGTATTAGTGGTGTGCTCTCATTCCTTTCACCTTCCTCGAGCAGCCACGTAGACATGTTATTAATAAGTCTTGCCTTGCAACTTCTACTTTTGATCAAGCTTAACCTTTTATAGATAGATATACCTTCTTCCATTAGGCATGGTGATAGCTTTTCTGGAGATGGCATGTCAAAAGCAGAATGCATGTCATTAAACCCCTTCTGTTCCTTCGCTTGGGGCGACCCTAGTTTAATTGCTCTGTCTTCCTCAAAATTTTCCAATTCCAAGTTACCTTTCTTTAACATATCAGGTGGAGAATTAGAGTTTGAACATGCATCTAGGCTAGGATTCGACGCTGTCACAATTGGGTATCTGTTTGTGCTCGGTTCTTCCATCTCAATACACTTAACTTCCTTACAAAGATCAGCTGAAATATCATGATTCTGCTCTTCACTATAGTCCTCATGCTGATCATTTAGACCAAAACTAGTGGTTCTAATTGAAAGCAGGGTAGAGGAACTTGTTGGAGCAAACTTCTCTTCCAGATTAGCTAGATGAATGTATTGCCCCTCAGAACTGCTATTGCTATGCACATCTGGGAACGGAGATACGGTGAAAGACCTACCGCCATTGTCTATGGTTGGGGGATCCTCTGAAACTGATGAATATGATAATGAGTTTTCGGATCTCCATGAATGACACACTCGAAGTTTAGGATAGTGACAATCTGCATCAGCCTGAAAAAGGATAGAAAGAAATGAATTGCATATGCAAGAAACGTTGAGATGAAGTTGCCAGAGTGTGTCAAGATGGAATATGTAAGTCGAAAATGAAACATAAGGTGGATATCCTTACCGCTGAAGTTGTATCTTCTTCAGCTGCCACTAACAGATCCTGAACCTGAGATTGAACGCGATGTAATTGTCTACTAAGCCCTGCAACTTCCTTCATTAGCTGCATATAGGGAAAATTATAAAAAAATTGAAGGTTCAACCGACAAGAAATCAGTTCACTTTGACACAGCTGAAATGTCATCATACAAGGCACTACTATAGAAGAACGGCTAATTCTGGACGGCATGCCAAGTAAGGATTCATATATTAGTCATCTTTTATTTTCATTGAGTTTTGATTGCATACGTGCACCACATAAGTAAAATATGGAAGAGGTAAGTCTCTGACTACAGTCAGAAGGATGACTGAAATAGGGTGCACAGTGAAGAAAACTTTGTTTTGATGGTAAACGAACGTGCCATCTTGCCAAACATTATGACGCCTGTTTCATATAAATTCTTGCTAAAGCCAGTATTCTCATAACTCTGCTACTGCTTAAGAGATCTAATAGCCATGCAACTGCCATTTTAAGGTTCATTTCATCACCTTTTCAATTTGAAGGTCTTTCTTTCTTAACAAAGCAGTAGAATCCGGTGCAACAGAATTTGATCCTGCACTTCTTAATTCACTTTCCAATCTAGCCAATTCTCTTTGTAGTTGTTTCACCAAAGCTTTATCTGACATTACTACATTGACATGTGCGTTAGTTGAAACTTCCTTAGCACAACTGGCAAACAAGAGGGTATTTCTAGACTGCTCAACATGGCTTCGTGCAGGGCTCATGGTACAAATGATGGCTGTCTTGGCATTGCCTCCTAAGGAAGACTGCAGGATACGAGTCAGCTTTGAATCTCTAAAAGGAATATGCCCATTTCTTCCTTTGCTGCATCCATTAAGAAATATTAGAAGCAGTTCCAACAATTATCTTGAAGCTGGGGTTGACTTGAAATTTTAAGTGGGCCAGGAATTCATATTCAGAAAGGTTGCGAGACAAAGTTCAGAAAATGGGCTTTAAGAAAGATAAAGCCGAGTTAACATGGCATCAACCATAATAGTTGTCTGGATATCAGTGCAAGTGCACAACTAAGCTAATGCTCAAGGGACGTAGTTTCTAGCACACAGATTTGTAGATACAAAGTAGATGCTTTTCTGTACACTAGACAAACACCTTTTTGAACAACAGAAGAATATTAATTAGAGCTCACATGTGAACAACTTAGGTCAGTTCACAACTAACGGAAATGCTCAAAACTTTAACTGATCAAATAAATTCATCATTGACTGACTAATTGCTTCTTGGTCTCACTGGGCAAAATAAAAGCAATAAGTCCTTGTAGTGAAGAAAAATGAGCAACTGCAAGATGTCCCTAGCCACATATGTACCACCGACATATCCTGTTGATGCGTCCAGCATGTGGCAAATTCACAAGGCGCTACTTTACTTGGTGAGTCTACATTCACTATCATGGGGTCTGCATTTCTTTCTATATTAAGGTGGATTACAGAGAAATGAGATCCAGTGTGATTCATTGGCATACTGAAGAAGATTATAACTGAACTATGGTAGAGTATATAGTTTTCCTAAATTACAACATTTCTTGTTGCAACACTACAAACAAAGTTAAACGACTCAGTCAAGTATTAAGACGAGTATCCTTACAGTTTCAAGACGCAACATAAGTATTATCAACAGAAAATTCTTAGTTTAACTTCGAATATTTAAGCTTCTATCCCAGTAAAATGGTTCAAATGCGAAGCCCACTGACATAGTCCTCAAGAAATGTTGAAATTTGAAAATTAAGAGAAATTATTGTGGGCTAACCTTAACTTGCGGATAACGGTCCCCAATGTCAATAAGCTACGATTTATATGGCAACCTTCTTTCAATCTCATGCCAGCTGATAATGTCTGGGATGCACGCTCACTTCCCGCTAGGTCAACAAAATTCTAGCCAGAAAAATGATCAAAACAACTGTTGAAGCTATCACTTTAATAACGGAATCATTGATAAATCAATTCAATATATCATACCACAGTGGCCATAAGTGTGCTTGATTTGTCATTGTCTAGGAACTGATGTGCAGAACTTTCAATTACCTACATGCAAATACGATAATTAAAGAATACTAGTGATTTGAGAAATCATAATGAAATGACTAAGTCTTACCAGCCTCAGAATCTGATGTGATCTAGAGCTCATTTCATTTAAGGAAGTTTCGCCTATTTGTCTCTGAGCTGTAAAAGGTATCGGGGCTAGTTGAGCATGCAGTCAGCAGTCATAGAGTAAAAGCAAGAAGGTGAAAGGCCTGACTTACCTTCACATATAGAAAGAAGTTCTCTGAAATGACTCCAGTCCCGTATAGTTTCCTCAGAAAGTTTTTCAACAACAGTTCCTCTCTGTTCAAATAGCTATTATTATATGTAATGAAGAACTAAAACATTACTTCACCACCCACAGAATGAGACTCACCTCTGGATCATCAAGAAGTCGTAGAGGAGTTGTGTCCATACTAAGGAGATCTCTAACAGATTCATTGTAGATCTCCATGGCAGAGAACTTCAAGACAAATTCTCTTTCCTTGTGCTAGAAAAAGTTGAATACACGAGAGTTTGTCCTCAATCAAAAAACAAAAGGAATACTAGACGAGCACTTGCAAGGATAATAATTCCACTACCTTCTCTATGTAATCATAAATGTCTGCTACAGTGTATTCAGTGATTCCACTCATTGTGAATGTCTTTCCACTGCTGGTTTGTCCATATGCAAATACACTTGCTGTAAGAAATGTAACATTTAAGACTGATGAAGTTCGACAAATGCAGGGGTAGAAATGTAGTTCACAGTAAAGTCCAAGCAATAAAACAAGTTAGTAAACAGTATCTACTTACCATTTATACCCTTGACACCCGAAAGAACAACTTCTTTGGCTCCTTGATCATACACCTGCCTTGTGGAGCAATCAGGACTAAATACTCTGTCTACAGTCAACAATTCCAACAAAGAAAAGAATGTAACAAAATCAAAGAGAAGTTAGCATAACATACAACCTTGAACAGAAGAGAATGGAACAAAATCAAAGAAAGGTTAGCATAACAGACAACCCAGAACAGACGATACAGTGAAGAGGGGGAAAAAAAAAGGTTCCTGCAATTTCTAGCAACTTCCAGAAGTTGCTCATGAAGAGTAAATTTTGCACCATTAAAATTCAAAATGTAGAACATGACAACCGCATCAATCTTTTCAATATTGAATTTGGCAAAACTTGACCAGGAATAATCACTTGAAATGTGATTGACAAAGAGAATAAGTAAAGATGATATACAATATTGGAAAAGAAACTTTCTTACCAAAGGTATAAACAGTAGGATACATGGACTTCTCTGAAACTGAAAGGTTGTTCCTATAAATGATAGTAGTATCATTAATACATTCCCAATCTGACACATCATTTCTGGCAACCTCCTTCCCACTCAAAGGTCGTAGACGAACTGAAACAAGAATTTTTTCCACGTCTCCTGTTGGCCCCTGCATTGGCTTCTCCACATAAGCCGCTTCCCTTTCTCACCTGGTCTCCGAACAAGACTGAAGAGTATCCCCCATATAAGGAGGTCAATTCATCCTCATACGGTCCATAAATAAATGACAAAAATACTTGCTCTTTTCTTATCCAATTAATGCATTATGGTCGAGATTTGCTTAATAAAACAAGTACGTTGGTGTCCCAGAAGACCTAAGGGTCAATAAACCAAAATATCCACAATCATCTAACATCTAAAAACTAATCATGAATTAGTGCTAAATTCTTCCAGAATATCTTTACCACCAGGTCCGAATACAAATATTAAAATAAACAGGGTCAGGTTTCGTGATCAAGTACGTATGAAAATTCATAAACAACAATTCGTCGAGTCAAGGAGAGGGTGACTTGTCTAAATACTTGAGCTAATTAGGAGTTATCCTAAAATGGTCCCCAATAACAGTCTGTCAAAGAATTCTTCACATGTTACATTTCCAAATTAAAAATAATTTCAATCCAAAAACAAAAAACTCTTTCTTCTGTTAAAATTTTCTTTTTGTTTCTTTACCTTGGGAGTTGAGAATTCACTTGAGAGTCTCTTTCCAGGAATGTTTGCGACCTCCCCAATAATCTCCACTACCTTCATGTGCATAAACCCTTAAATGAGAAGTTGTAGTTTGGCTGTTTCTATTCGGTTTAAGCTTTTGAACGCAGCTCTATGAACACAAAACAAAATCTGAACGCCGGTTGAGCCCAAAAATATAATTGTAGAGAAACATCATCCTGAATCTTCTGAACTCAATCCATTTCTTTTTCAAGCATAATCAAAAACGTGATTTACTATCGAGCAAAAATGTAGAATAACAGATCCGTTGCATGCAACTAAATAAACAGAAAAGTATGAAAGAACATAAAATTCTCTCGCCTCTTCCACTCCCGATCTCGTCGTCAACCAAAATACATAACAAAACAACGGATCGAGCAGTGGGTTACAGAGCAACAGAGATTTGGAGAGAATGCAAAATACAGCATTCTCTCTCTTCTTTCTGGGTGGCCTCTTGGCTGACACGCAGGCAAGACACGTCGTTTTGGAGCATGCTGGTTGTTGCAACGAGAAATGGGCGAATATAAAAGGGAAAAGAGCTATATTTGAGTGGTTATGGCGTCCATTAGTGTTGGCCGCCCAGTAGCTTTCTTTAAGCTGCTCTGTTAATTACTTGTATTATTGTTGTTAATTACTATCATTAGCGTCTGATTTAAAACTGCCCGCGCTTTTATGTCATTTGACCGTTGTTGATATTTTTCTCTTCGCCCTATTTTTCAGCACACCTCATCCCTTTTAATTATCTGCCCACCCAATTTGCTCGCCTAACACTAAAGCTTATTGATTATTTGGTACTGATTATGAATCTTAAGTACCACCATCCTAGCATCAAGGAACTGAAACTTTTAGGGATTATTTGGTGTGGTTTTGTATTTTTGTTTTGTATTACTGTTTTTTTTAATACGAAAGTAAAAAATAAAGTATAGAAATAAAAAATAATACATAAATAAATTATAAAAATCGAAAAAATAGTATAAAACTTAAAAAAGTCAAATCCGATGAAAATACATAAAATAAAAATAAAAAACAAAAAATCGAATCTAACAAGTTCTAATTAGAGTTAAAATGAAATTCTATATAACTAGTGATACTTTTTATATATTAAATAAAATTTTATGCATGTAACTCAAAAATTAATAATAAATTTAATTTAAATAATCTTATAATTTAAGAAATCCCAAAATTTAGACCAAGATTTCAATATTAGATTATTCTCAAAAAATTCTTTTAATTATCTGAACTACCTTTTCCATACTAGAATGAGATATTTGTCGAAATGTAAGATGTTGGCTCTATTGGATTCTGATTGTTTCTGGAAATGTTTGAAAGTTAGATGATGAGGAGGATATTTGATTCTTCATTCTTTTGTGTTTATAGTTGAGTTTGATCATCTTCAATGTATATTATATGTTAAGATGAATCAAGTTAAAGTAGTCAACTTCAATTATTTCTGAATTTGGTTTGAATTTTGATGTAATTAATGTTTAAAATAGGCACAATTTGAAGAAAATAATTTCTTTTTAATTAATAAGATTGATGGATTCCATTAAAATAGTTTAAAATTGTTATTATAGTATGATTTACTTTTTAATTTTTAAAATTGTTGTATAACTAAGGAGAAAACGAAACAATACCGTTGATATTTAAAGATTTTTAAAAAATCAAAAATCAATTAAGCGTACCTAAAATTTAAAAGGAAAAGGAAATTTAAAATTGAATACGTTATTAAGCCCTCAATTTAATCAACATGCACTAAATTTCTCTAAAATAATTTAGCATTGAGTCTCCTTATAATTTCGAGGACACGGTCTGCTTATTCGACTTTAGTATTTTGGTTACAAGTTTAAATTCAATTATCTTATTTACATTTTTTTTAACACTCCAATGTCGGTTTAAGGCTTTAAGCCCCACTTTACCTAATAATAAATTGGCGGACTTCGCATTAATCGTATTAGGAGGGGGACTGCTTGGACTTTTGACCAAAGCCACCCTGTACTTATCTGGTGTGTTTCGACAAAAATGGTCCCTCCCTGCCGGAAAGTCCCAATTTGTCCCCACAACTATAGATGTTACCTGTATTACTTTTTTCCTTATTCAATTAAGTTTTCTTTCCACTTTCATCTTATTTCATGAGTTTAATTCTGGAATCATGTTTAAATTATTTTCAATTTTCCTTTTCTATTTTATGCAGTCCGAAAATTGTAAAAACATTAAGTTTTTTTTAATTCTCTAAATATACTCAATAGTATTTTAATGAATACAACTTCTACTATTTTGTTTTAAAATAAAATGAAGAGCTTATGTAAAAAAATTAAGATTAAAATATTCACTTTTGTATTAAAATAAAATTTGAAAAGTAACTTAGACTTTCTTCAACTCTTTTTTTTAATTATAGATAAATTGTTATCTTGATAGATGAGAATATCTTATACTTTCCCTCCCAATCAGGTCTTATTACTCTAGAAACAAAAATTCTTAAATTTTATATTTTAAAAAATTATTAATTGCTTGAATTAAAAATAAATTGATGACTACCATATGAATTTAGTAATAGAATAAGAAATTAAAAAGCAATTCAATTGATTGGTGAAGTCTTGGGACTCATTTTCACTACACCGCCTCAACTTTAATGTGCTGCCGACAAGTTGAAGGTGCGATCCAGTTCATTGTCGCTGTTTTGTTTACTCTCCGTTTGTCATAGTCATCGTTCAATTGGCTTTGTGTACGACATGTCCCGTTTCGATCGTATAAAGACCTCACAATGTAGTATATAGGAAATTGAAGCTTGAGGTTATGAACAAGTTAACGTTGTATTGTGAGAAACCAGTAGGTCGATATTGAATATTGTTACAAGATTTGGCAAAGTCAATCTTCGTCGAAATTTGAAGTAGATGGACACGCTTTTGTCAAATGACTCTTACATAGTATTAAAAGAGTTTTGAAAGAGAATAATATGCACCTGTAATCATCTGGACACAACGATTCCTCTGTCATTGAAACCGTTAAAATTATTATAATCCATGTTGATCGTTGTGAATTATAATGATCTACATGGATTATTTATCTATTAATCAACCTTCTCTTACATGTATTTGGTTGCGAACCAGCATTTCATACATGTATTTGAAGTACCTTTGAAATTAATAAAGAGAATTTATGATAAATTTTTAACTTAAGAATACAATTAAAAATAAAAATATCAATTTTACAAATGCGATTTAGAATTTCTTTTCCTTTTACAAAAGTACTTTATAAAAGTTTTGTCCAAATCAAAGGGAATTGATGATTAAAAACAGGAATTTTAAAATAAATATAACTTATTTATTGTTTATAAACCGCAAGTGTACGGTTGTCAAAATGAGTAATAAATCGGTAAGAATCGAATTGTGTCCACAGGGATTATAAGAAAGATCAAATCTACGTTAAGTAACGTTGTTTGAAAAAAAAAACAATAAAGAAAAAAATTTGAAAATTTTTAGCAATAAAAAGTAATATTGAAAACTCAAAAGAAATTCTAAGCAGCTACCCAACTCAAATTAATCAAAAGAACTATGAATGCAACTTATCTATTAAAAATTAATTAAAAAAATTAACTTCAATAGGGAATGATTTTCTCCTAGAAAACGATATTTTTGCTAACCTTAATATTGATTTAGCTATCCTCTACAATTAAAAATCTTAGCCCTATATGTGAATTTTAAGAGTAATTAATCTCCTTCTCTCAAAGATGAATTAATCTGTCCACTTTAAAAATCACTTAGTAATCCCTTACTAAAGTTCTTCCTAAAATTTCTTAAGTCCAAACTTAAACCTTCTATTTTCACCTTCTAAGTTTCTTGGGTTTCCCAACTCATCAAAGAATCTTAGCCAAATTTCCTTCAATCTTATAGTAAAACTCTCTTTTTTCAAAGATGAATTTAAACCAAGTAAACTTCCAATGATCCAAGGAAGTCCAAATATACGCAAGGAAAATCAACAAGTATATAAACATTCAATCATAGATTTCAACAAAATTCAATATTAAACCATCATAAAAATATCAAATCCCTAAGAGAAATTTAGATTTTAGACACAAATTATCATGTCAAATAAATCAGAAGCATCAACCATAGAGAAATTCATTAAAATTACAAAATGAGATAGGGAAAACACTCCAAATCTATGTCTGTTTCTTCCGAATTTGTGAATCTCCCTCTGTGTTCGAAGCTGTCTCCTCTTCGTTTCTACTTCTTCCTTTGCGCTTCCAATCTGTTGCTGTTCCTCAGTCTGTTCTCCTCTCCCCGAGAGTTGCGTCTGCTCTCTCTTTTTTTTTTTCGAGTGTGTCTGTGCCTTCTTTTTTCTCTGGGGCTCTTCTGCCCTCCACTTTCCCGCTGTTGTTTTTTTTGTCTCCTTAATATGTCCGAGTATTTCTAATGTTATGCGCCTTCTTCTGTCTGAAATTCCCCCTATTTCTCTGCCTCTGCGTATGTTTTATTCTTCTCCCCTCTGCTTATTTCTGCCTGACATTTTCTTAATCTGTCTGTGTCTAGGTTTTTGCTTTGGGTCTTGGACTGCTGCTGGTGAGTAAGCTGCGGGGCTGGCAAAGGGAGAGGAGATGCGGGTCCAGCCTGGGAGAGGAGGGTTGCTGCTTTGTTTGTGGCATCTGGATCTACTGCATGGAGGCCTGGAAGAGAGCTGGAGTCCAGACATGCATGGATTTGCCAGTTGGATATCTGTAGGCAAAAATAAGCACACAAGATGTCGAAAAATATTTTAAAAGAAAGAAAATTTTTCGGCCAAAGTGGCCGGAATATTCCCTTTTTTACCGGAATATTCTCTTTTCTCCGACGACAATGAAATTCAGTAAAATTGGTATCAAATGAAAGCTCTTGAAATTCCTAACACAATGATACCAATTCCTAAGAAAATAGAGCGCTAGATTAGGAGAAAATTGCAAAAGAATACCTTTGGGAGAAAAAAGGGCCGAATACTTTCAGTGAAGATTGTGAAAAATCTATTGATTGTTCGCCCAAATTGATGCCAAAATTGAATAGAGGGGTGAAAATGCGACAATTTGACTCTAAGAACGTCGAATTTGGTTAAGAAATGAGGGAGATATAGGCTGGAGAATATTAGAGGCGATTTTTGGAAGGGTTTCGGATGGGGAAGACGATGAACAGTGTTTTATACTGCCTGACTCAAGGGACAACGGCACCCTGTTCATAGACAACGACGCTGTTGTCCTCAAGAACAGCCCGCCGTTGTCTCTAAAATTAAGCCTACCTAACTTCAATTTCAATCCAATTTTCTATCTAAACCCCTTCAAACTCACTTATAAACAACTTAAATTGATTATTCCATCAAATTGCTTCAAATTAAACTAAAAAAAACACAATTAAAAACAAATCAAACTCACTAAAATTAAGGCAAATCACACCAAACTTAACTTAAGCATACTACACTTACTTCAAATACACTTCTAAAGCTTCAACACTTGATTTATTCAATCCTAACACTCAAACTAAAATTAAAACACACATAATTACCTAC
>JAOXYD010000136.1:6832996-6851377 GCA_028565735.1 Pinacopodium congolense | reverse complement strand
TCTAAGGAAAGGTGAGGCTCCATATTGGTCAAGAAAGTCATGAAGCTAGCCATCGGATCAGCGATAGGAGGTAGAGGGTACAGTATTTATACTTTGGACAATGGTAATATTACCATTTTTCTAACGAGTAAAATTCATTAAAGCTTCTAACCATTGTATATTGTTATAAGACACTGTGTAATCTGGAACCTTAGCTTTATTCGGTCGACCAATCTCATGGTTCTATCGACTGATAGGCCTTCGTACTGTACTTTAATCGACTGATCCATTCATTCGGTCAACTGATAAACCTTTGTTAATTATTCTGTCTGCTGAACACAATCATTTAGTCGACTGACCTAAGGATCACACTCAATCGAATAATCAAAACATTTCTCTACAGTATTTAACATTTCCACACATCAAACCTATATCCAAACAAACCTTATTCTCTTTAACATTTTCTGTTATATTTTCCTAATTAGTTGAAACAACTATTAAGAGGTTTATTTTCATTTAATCACATTAAAACATATAAAACCTCTTGATTATGTACCTATATGCATATTCTAAAATATATATAGATGAACAGTTAAATATGAGCCTTTTGAGAACACCAAAATAAAAGCAAGCAAGGTTTATACGAAATAAACCAAAATTATACTTATTTTAAACTTCTTCTTTAAACTTTGAGTCTTCATATGATTCTTCATTTTCTTCTTTAAGACTCTTTAATTGATCATATACATTAGTAACAAAGGTTGTTTTGTCATTATCCAAATAAGGTGGAACCATCCTTGATTCAACATACTCCTTTACTACTAAATGATCCTTTAATCTTTTTCCCTCTTTTTTTTTTGATACTGTGGGGGTTTTTTTTTTTTTTGTATACCCACTTACACCTTATAGCTCTTTTCCCTTCAAGAAGTTCAACAGAGTCCCAAGTTTTATTCTTATAGAGTGACTCCATCTCTCTATCCATAGCACCCATCCAACCACTTTTCTCCTAATTACTCACAGCCTCTTGAAAAGAAATTGGGTCTCCACTTCTAATGGTGTGTGCATATGAAACAAAATCTTCAAAACCATACTTCACAGGGGGTTTTATGGTACGTTTAGATCAACCATCGGCCATAGTCTGCTGTTGTTATATAGGTAAACTGGAACCATCAACCCTTATACTAGAACTCTTTACCATACCACCATTTAATGTATTTCGTTCTAACTCAACCTATACTAACCTTGAACTAGTACTACTCTCTTCTGTTTTTATACCAACCTCTTTATGAGTTTTCTGTACCATGAACTTCTCAACAAACACAACATCTCTACTAATCACCACCTTCCTAGCCTCTAGACCCAGAACTTATACCCTTTTACTCCTTTTACATAATCCAAGAAAATACACTTTCTTGATTTCAAGTCAAGCTTCGATCTCTTATCACTAAGAACGTGCACATATGCAAGACAAATAAATATTCTCAAACCCGAATAATTGACAATGTTTCTTTTCCATACCTTTTCTATAGTTTTTCCTTCTAATGAAACGTTTGGTGATCTGTTGATGAGAAAACACGTTATACTCATAGCCTCCATCCAAAAGCCTTTTGAAATCCCTATATTCAATCACAAACAACTAGCCCTTTCTATGATAAATCTATTCGTCCTCTCTGAAACTCTATTATTTTGTTGTGTCTTCCACATTGTAAAGTATTTCTAAATGTCGTGCTCCTCACAAAACTCCTGAAACAGTGAATCTGTGTATTCTATACCATTATCTAATCTCAAGTACTTTATTTTTCTTCTTGTCTGATTCTCTACCTTAGCTTTTCACTTCTTGAACTTGGTAAAGACTTCTAACTTCTGATTCATGGAATACACCTAGACCTTCCTAAAAAAACATTAATAAACATGACAAAATAGCAAGATCCACCCAATGATTCTTCCTTGGTAGGCCCTCATACATCCGAATGCACATAATCTAATATACCTTATGTCTTATGCTTATCAGTTTTGAATCTCACTGAAGACTGAATTCCAAGCACACAAAACTTGCAAAAATCTAAATTGTCGTCGTTGACTCCCTATAACAAACCACGATTATGTAGTTTTTTCATCCCACGCTCATTGAGATGACTAAACCACATTTGCTATAATGTAGTGCTATTTTTTGACTCCACGACGTTAATTCCACTTACAAACGTACTCCAGCTTGTAGATGTTTCTAGTAGACTTTAACCCCTTTATCACATTCAATACACCCTTGATAATTTTAATGCTTTCGCTAACTCTAGAAATTAGGTTATTCTTCAATTATGGCACATGTTTAACATCATACAACGTTCGCACAACTCCATCATACATCTTAATTCTAACTTGTCCTACTTTGATAACCGCATATGCCTTGTCATCTCCTAAGTGAACAAAACCAAAATTTCCTAACATGTATGAGTCGAATCAATCTTTGTTGGTGTTATGTGATACGAACATATCATGTCTAAATTCCACTAATTTGAAAACTGACTTGATGGTATTGAAAGCACATCTCTATCACTGCACTCTGATTCATCCTTCTAGACCATATTAGCAGAATTTCCAGCATCCTTGCCTTTCTTCTCATTATTCTACTCTTTATTTGGACAGTTTCTCTTAAAATGACCTATCTACTTGCATATGTAACACTATAAGCCTTTCTTCCCACTGGACTTAGATCTTGAATTTTTTTGGCTCGAGCCATCTCTGTTCTCCTTCTTTTCATGATCCTGATTATCCTTTACATACAATCATTTGCCTTGAGAACTTTCACTACTGTTCTGTTTCCATTGATTGTGCCCCAATAACTCAGTTATGATATCTTCCACGCAAATAGTCTCTTTTTTGTATGTGAGTGTAGTCACCATATATTAATATGAGGAAGGCAACGAACATAATAATATCATGACTTGGTCTTCTTTTTCAATCTTTGATACCAATCTCAATAGATCCAAGACGACTTGATTGAAGACGTTGATGTGCTGTACCAGATCTGCTACTTCTTACATCTTTAACCCATATAGCTGCTGCCTCAAATACAGTTTGTTGGTGAGGTATTTTGCCATATAATAACTCTTTAATTTCTGTCATATCTCTATCGAAGATGAAACATTCATCACATGATATATATAACCTCATCTTCCAAACATAATCAAATAGTACCTGCCGCTCTCGCCTATAGCTCTTCTCAATCCAAATCGTTCATGGATTTTAGTTTCTCATAACACAGTGCCTTTAAAATCCTTTACTATACCAACAAATCCTTCTTCTATCGTTGTCATAACTCGAAGTTTCCAAATCCATCAAATTTCGTCACATCGAATTTTACTATAGGATTCACTGCCATCTCAACCACACTCTTTGATACCAGTTGTTAAGAAATAAACAGTGAAAGAGATTAAAGAATACACATAATTTAATGAAGTTCGAAAATTGTGTGTTTCCTACATCCTCGGGAGTGAAGCAGCTTTGTGATTTCATATTATTCAACTGAAAACAATGTTTTAAATATCATTCCATACCTATTGGTATAACGTGTCGACCTGAAAATAAAATGATAATGCCATTTTTCATACTGTGTATAAATACCAATTGATACCGACAGTTTCGACTGGAATTAGCTGGAATGCGTCATACCGATTTCGTACTGAGGACCAAAATAAAAATTTGAAAAGGTTATTATTTTTCATAAATAGTTTTTTTTTCTTTTTTATATTTTTAGTAATAACAAATATTTTTATTTAATTTTTTTTATATAAGTTAATTTTATGGTTATTTTTATTAGAAAGTCAATTTTATTTTTATTTTTAATCTCTAATTAATCTAAATTTAGTTAATACATTAAAGATTTCATTAATTCATATTTATATTTGTAATCTTTTTTAATGTACTATTAAATGATCGTAAATGTTCCATCAACTCATATTTATATGTATAATATTTTTTAATATCCTATTAAATGATCTATAATGTTTCATTAATTTATATTTATATTTGTAATTTTTTAATAAAATGAGTAAAAAAGAATCTAAAAATTATTTAGTTACAACTAATTTATTAATTATGTGAAAGTAATTAATAAACTTATTATTATATTAAATTTATACTATTATTAGTCTTTTGGGAAGTTAAGTTAAAAATTATACAAATAATATATTTAGTGACTATTTATAAATTTTTTAAAATTAAAAGTCTAATTTATAATTTTAAAAAAATTATTCAAAACGGTACCGATATTGACCGGTACCGGTATAGTATAATTCAAAAATTAAATCTGGTACCGGTACCGGTATAATATTTAAAACATTGATTGAAAACAATTGGTACATTAGAGTTTCATTAAAAACCCTTAAGCAAATTTTGTACAGTTTTAACCACGTTTTTTCTTTAAATCTAAAACGACGTCATCTGTACACTAGGCCCATGTTGTTAGTACAACTCTTGACGGCGTCAATTTTGTACCGTACCGCTGGGGTGTTGCCTTTGCACCCGCAACTTATCTTGTCGTATCCTAACACAACTCATCCCTTGCCATTATATTTTTTAGAGTATCAAGAGATTATCGATAACTTCAATGCTAAAGATTAAATTTTGAGGAGGCCAGTAATATGATATTTTATTCAGTGGATTAACTTCAGCTATGTTGTGATTACTTTTGAAAGTTATCTTTTATATAGAGATGCTTATATATAGATTAACTTGTTACAAATGGATATTATGTTTTGAGATGGATATATATATATATATATATGCATTGTACAAACATGTTTTGAGGACCAATATTTACTATTTGAGATATGAGTGAGATTTATATTGAAATCTACATTGAATATCCATGTTCAGGTAGAATATTTATGACTAATGATTATCGTTTTGGAGATATAAAAATTCATATTGATTAGTTATTTAGAGTGGAGAATTCTGGTATAATGTATAGTTTGAATGAATTGTATAATGATTATATATATATTTCTTGGACAAATTTATGATAATTGTGATTTGGGTTTGGTTTAAGTTGTGTTTTACGATGATTTTGTGGTTTAAGTTGTGGATTGAGTTGGGCACTACATATACTATGTATTATTATTTTTACAAAAAATAAAAAAATCATTAGAATTGATAAATACCTGTTGGAAGGGTGCAGTAGATAGAGGTAGAGGACAACATGAAATTTAGAAGATTACAGGAGCATGCAGAAGGGGGAAGGATGATGATGAAGAGTGGGCCACAGATTCTGGTGACTTTCACTGATTAAAAGGCAAGGCGAAGAACATGCAGAGAATAGGCGCGAGAAGTATCCGAAAGTACTAATCGCTTGAATGACAGAAACGATGAGTGATCACTGCTTTTTGAAGTATGCATTGATCAAAGCGCGTGTGATTTCCACCATACTAGGTTTAGAATAAACAGAAAAAAGAGGCAAAGGGCCTAAAGGAATAAAATCTTGGATCAAACATTTCGATCAAACATTATAGCCTTGTTTAGTTAAGGTGAGTTTTTTATTATGATTTTTAATTATAATTTTTGTATTTTTTTAATTATATTAATATGTTATTTTTTAATTTTTTACTATTTTTTAATTTTTTAATTTTAAAAAATAAAAAATGAAAACTTAAAATAAAATTCAACTAAACAAATTCTTAAATTTTCGTTGTTTTATTTTTGTTTATTATTTTTTTAAATACAAAACTTAAAAAATATAAAAATTCAAAAAAACAACACATACAATATTAAAACTGAAAAAAATAACATAAAAATAAAAATATACAAAAATCAAATATAAAAATATAAAAATTACGATTATACAATCAATAATTCGAAATATGCTCCGTACTTTAGTATGAAAGTTCTTAAGGAAGCTCATAATAAATGTTAATGGAAAAAACTCTCGCGGAATTGGTATTAATTATCAATAGGAATTGGTACACGTGCCTTGTAGTTATCTTTTCCATCAACTTATTTTAATTTTTCAAATATATATATAACATTACATTTCATTTTCTCAATTTCATGTCCTTGCTTTATCCTATAAAAATGAAAAGAAAATAAATATCAAAATTAAATAAAAATTGATTCAAATAAATTTAATAATAAACTTAGTTAAGTTACTAACTAAATAATATATCATATCAGTTTAACAGGCACCCAGACTTCTACAGCAATTATCGTCCTGATTAGTCAATAGCTTCAAGAGAAACATGTTCCTTACGCACAAGAACAATCAGAACACTTGGGTGGCAAATATCACAAGAGTTATCACATCATTATGAAATAAACGAAGGCATATGATTAAGCATCATCACAATAACTAATTCGCTAGAATCTTTTTGAGTTTAAAAGTAATCAAATACAACACGTGTCATCCTAAGAAATCTCAGACAACGACTGAACGTAGTGCAAAAATGATGTAGCCAATTCTTAAGCATTTTACATCAAAACTCCATATGCATGCCATAACTTGTTCACTTCTCATAATGAAAGAGCTTTCATCAATTCGGGTGTCTGCAAAATAACAAAGAAATATTATATATATATATATATATACATATTCTAGCAACATTATATCAATAAATAGGAATGCCAGTGCCATCTTTTTCACCAAAATTACTTATTTTAATTGATACCTCATTTCACAAAATTATATTGCAACAGCAGGAATGTTGGGGACTTCCTCTTTCAGCTATAGACTATAAGCAGATTTTCGAGGAGAATCAGCTAGAATTAAAATTGCAGATCTAGAGGTGAACTAATAGAATTCAAATTTCAGGTTGAACTTAAAAAAGAAAAAAAGAGTGCAGCTTTTGATTTCAATTTTTAATTTTTAGTTGAAAACTTCAAAAATAGAAATATCAATTTCTGAAAGAAACAATATTATTGTAGAATACAATGATAAGTAGAGTTAAAGATCAGTCCTGGCTAGAATTAATTGCCAGGTTTAGGACATCGATCACATAAACTAACAGTATAACATTTTTCCTATTCAACAACATCGTTAGACTACGTAGCAGTGTTAGAGAAAGACATTGCGATCATGAAAACCACATAGCACGTATAAGAGGAATCCAAATAAAGTAGACATGGAGAAAAACAGTTTTACACAAAAATACAAACACCAGATAATTTTAAATAATAAACTAGTATAAGAATATAGAAATGATTTGAGTAACTCACTTGAGTTTTTTTTCTCTAAAGGCACAGATCTCGACGTCATGACTACCTATGCAATCGTAATAAACTTTGGCTTGATAAGTTATCTTGGGTCCGCTAGATTTTCTTGCATAAAAAGTTACATAAAGCAAATAACCGGTGGCGTTACCATTGTATACTTTGGTAATGCAATCAAGCTTCAACTTTGAATTCTTTACACCACATAAATTTGAAACAAAATGTAAGCTTATCAGGAGAAAAACAATTGAGTATATGTAAATTAAAATAAAAAAATCATCATCAAACCTTCTCTTTGTTTTCGACATCAATAGCATAATGGGTGCATCCAAATATAACTACATTGAGTGTATGCGATATGTTGTCAAGATCAAAAGGAATTATGCCACCTATATAAGTGCTTGGATAAAAATCATCATCTTCCTAAAACAAACAGGAAAAAAAACATTAAATAGCAAGATAACTTAATTGACAATGATTATAATAATAATTATTGATGAAATAAACAAAAATGAACTCTTACATCACTTTCAATCAAGCCTAAGCTATGACCAAGCAATCTCTCCCACTGCTTCCTCTCTTCTTTGTACTCTTTCACCTCGTCATCCATTTCTGGTGTTTCCTTCAGCTTCTTGGACACCGATTCAACATTGCTATTGTCTGTCTTCACCTTGTCCTCTACTTGCGGTGGTTTCTTGTAGGTTGATTCACCAATTTTTCCTCCAAACAAATCTTTTGAACAGGCAATACAGCTGCATAATGAAAGCACAATTGGACAAGAGTGAGTAAGTTTCCCAAATCTCTATGAGAGAGAACAATGACGAATTTGGGCTATCGTTTAGTTTTCGACTCTAATGATATTCTTCACTTCTCTTTGCTGACTTAATACATTAACTGGATAATAGATTAGTTAGGCTAATCGATTGATATTAAATGTATATAAATTTAGATAGTCATACAATGGGCAAAAAGAGACTCACTTGCTTGAACTTTCTCTGAAGTCATAGATGTCGAAACCAGGGCCGTCATAGTCCTTATGATAGTAAACTAGTAATTCAAAAGTTTTTGCTTGGCCACAAGAATCTACAGCATCGAATACTACATAATACATGATACCGCAGCAATTACCACAATATGCTTTACGAATGCGGTCAAATGTCAA
Source organism: Pinacopodium congolense (assembly GCA_028565735.1). Taxonomy (NCBI): domain Eukaryota; kingdom Viridiplantae; phylum Streptophyta; class Magnoliopsida; order Malpighiales; family Erythroxylaceae; genus Pinacopodium; species Pinacopodium congolense. Next base: position 6,843,039 of record JAOXYD010000136.1, on the reverse strand, counting down.
GTTTATACCCTACAAAACTCAGCACAAAATATAAGTAATGTCATTAGGAGAAACATTAGGTCTTTGTAAATAATAAATAAATACATCTTCGTGCATCAAACCTTTTTTTTAGTTACTAAATCGAGAGTATAATAAGTGCATCCATGAAGCAATACTCTGTGACAACCCGATAAGTTATCAACATCCAAAATTCCTCTGCCACCAACATACGGATTACGACGATTCTTTTGAGTCACCCCATTTTCCTAAACAAAAGAAACAAACATAAAACAAATAGAGGATGAATTCTAATTATAATATAAAGAAATAATAAAGGCAAAATGAAATTACTCTTATAAATTCTTCGCCATTTTTATTCTTGTAGCGAATCCATGCTTCATGCTGCTCAAGAAAAAGACAGAAGCTTCATTGAGTAAGTAATGATTATAATACAAAATATTGACAAAATAAAGCAATAAAGATCTATTTCGCACGTACCTCAATTTCACGGACGTGTTTTTTGAAGTCATTCCATCTCTGATATTGCACATCATCAATAAAAAAATCTCTCTCCAATTTCTCCATCTCATCATCATGTTCACTGTACTCTTCATCATCGTCCATCTCATATTCATCCTCACAATAGTCCTCTTCATCCTCCTCCACCACTGCCTTGCTTTTATTCACAGCTGCTGTGTCATCCTTTATCACTGGTTCATTCTGCACATCCATCTCCTGCATGTTCATGACCGATATAGTATTCTCTTCACTAGCTTTGACAGACAGAGTTGAACAGAGAAACAGGGGATGCTGTCGTGCCCTAATATATTATTATACAGAAGGTTAAAAGTGTTAAAGATTAGCTACAAGCTTCATTAATAATAATTAAATCCTCAAAAGAACAAGCAGGCACAACTAGCAAAAAGTACAACATGAGTTATCCCCTAATAAAGCTTGTTGGGAGTCTTATCCATTATCAAATTCGTATGAGATCAAAATCCCTTGTCTGAATTCTCGCATTTTGCCAAAAGAAAAAACGCCCAATAACAAACCCATCAATACAGCCCCAAAAAATCATTCTTTCCAATGAACGACAACGGAATTCCCAGATTCAAATAAAAATCACAGTTTTCACACAAAGCGAGTTTAGTTTGGAAATCCCAAACAAGGAACTGACGAAAGATTACATTTTTAAAGAAATGGAAGATTTTTTATCTATGACCGATGCAACAGAAAACAAACAAACAACACAAAACCCTAGTGATCTATCATGTCATAAATTATGAGTCAAACACAATCAAAAGACCTCTTTCATTAATTCTCATAAAATGTTAACAAAATAATAAGTACCTTATTCTCGAAGCACTTACAAGAACTCCTCACTCGAAGCCCTTACAAGAGAATTCCGTAAAAAGCTCTCAACTCTCTCTAAGTTGTCTCTCCTCTTAAGAATAACCGAATGATTGAATGTCTTAACCTCTAGATCTAATAAACTATTTATATACTTTCTTACTTAGAAAGCAAGTTCGAGATAACTAGAATTCTGAATTCTAGTTTATCTCAATAATTAAGATCTTATCACTCAGACCAATAGGAAAATATCTCTTTTCTCTTAAGACTCTTCTAATTGGTTAGATTACATCAATCTTTAATAAGATAAAGATTACACGTAATTAGGAAAAGATCTCCCGTATTCGCAAATATTCCCTCGATCTTCAGAAATTCAATTCCACATGGTCTCTAACTTTTAGATTTGATATTATCCCACTTGATCTTCAAGTTGATTTTACCACATCATCTACAGTCGCCACGTCACTGTTAATGTATTTTCTAAGTTACCAAGACCTATCCGTGCATAGGTCCACCAATGTATATCTATAAATAAGTCCATATTCCATAATCAAAACTTTTTTTTATTTCCTCATCAATGCGTCTTTCTCGTGTTAACTCTTGCCAAATATTGGTCAAAACTCATTTCGCATGATCTTGTAGCTTAGACTTAAGGGTCTAACACCATTTGTCAAGCGATTGTTTTGCGTAGAGTACATAATTAAAAGGCTCTACTTTAACTGAGATGAGCGAATTATAAAACATTTCATTTTAAGTTACAAAAGTAAGGAATATAGATATAAAGAATTACGAATAAATTTTATAACTAACCGCTTTATAACGCGATTCATCACGACAGGCCATAACACGTCCACTATTAACAAGCCAATAGTGCTAAAAATAATAATATAATATATAATAATAATATTATTATTATATTTATATAATTAATAAACGTGTCCTTGCTTTAAATACTAGTCAATTTTGCAACAACTCCCCTGTTTATCTAGTGAAATGGGAACTACTTGTTAATGTTTGGGGAGCGGTTGCATGTGTGGGGCGCTGGTGTCCTATGCAAATGGCCAAAATGTGGCCCTTTATTTTGCTGCTTCGGTGTTTCTGGCCTTGAATTATAAAATACCGTATCTCAAAGCAGAATTACAACTTGCCATAGTTTATGACTTTAACTCTCGGACCTTTAAAAGTTTTTAAGATTTTGTTTTGACTAGCAAGATGCAACCCACGAGGTCCCCTTCGAAGTATTAAAAAAAGGCTGTGCCTTAAAAGGAAAGTGAAAAAACTTTTTGATCCCTTCCAAGAAAAGTAATGCAAGGGTGTCAACTGAAGATCATTTATTTTTTTTGAAGGAATTGGAAACTTCTTTTATTTCGTAATAAAAGAAGTGAAGTAAGCAAAGGATTTTTTTTTAATAAAAAAAACAACTATGTTGTGATTTAGTGATTTCTTTCACCATGATCATAGTTTTCTGCAATTAAAGTATTATGTTAAACATTTATCATGTATGAAAAACAAAAATGAGTGGAGACATTTAAGACATCCTCTTTTCTTAAGATTTAAGTCTTAAAAAAACACTAATTTAACTAAAAATAATAATCTTGAACTTGCCTTTAAAAAGTGAAACTAAACCTAAAATTTAAGCTAGGGTAAAAAGGAATTAATTTGGAGGATGTTTATTAGTTGGCTTGTAACTCATGATTTTTTATTGTAGTTATCGTGTTTTTGTATTATTTGTTGTATTTTTTTTTAAATTTTTATATTGTATTATTATGTTTTTTTATTAATTTTTATATTTTAAAAAATAAAAAATAAAAAATAAAAATCTAATTAAACGGGGTCTTAAAGTGTATGCTTGCCATTGCACTTTCTCAATCGTTAACTATTCCTGTCTACTGGAATATGCTTGTACCTTTAACCAAACACGCTTAAATTCTGAATTCTTTGTCATTAAACAAATTCGAAAATCACAAATTATATGGAATATCACCTTTAAAGAAAAAAAAAGGCAAAAGTTTATTTTATTCTTTAATATATTGAACAGGATTTAATTTGTCCTTAAAATGTTTAAAATATTAATTTATTGTTAAATATTTTTAAAATAATATAATTTATTTGTAAATAGATTAATTTGTTTTCTATTGTGACGTATGCTAACGTAATATTTAATTATTTTTAATTAAAAAATTAAAGACAGTACACGTGCGGCCGGCTGTGAGCAAGATAAGAACTGAGCGCGGGATTTAGATTTGCCAGTGTCTGTCGAGTTTAAGTCGGGCAATTTTTTAATTTTATCTAAAAAAAGCTAATGATCAACTAGATAATTTATATTATTTTTATGAATATTAAAAATAAATGATATTATTTTATAAAATTTTAAAAATATAATAATTCTAAAAACGAATTAAACCTTTGGGAATACATTAGAGCTCTTATTAAAAAAACATATTTAGATTATTTTTCTGAACATTTTCAGGTTATTTAGATGATCGTGCTTACAAGTAGTAATTCATTTTTTAAAATTAATTTTCCAAAAAAAAAAAAAGTAGTAATTGATTAACTCCCTGCCACATCCTTAATGAGAAGTCAAGTTCTCCGAAGAATGTTTTGATGTCACACACGACAAATCTCAAACAACAAGGAAGCACTGTTAGGTGGCTAAACATAGACCGACAAGCATGAATTCGGTCGTCTTTTCGGTCCTCTTCACGGTGTATCTGTCGGTGTTCACGACGGTGTCTTATGGCTTTGTGACGCCGCGTGCGGTGCTTCAACGCTTTTCGGCAAGCAACAAGTACTTGACTACCGACGAGCTCTGGTTCAACCAAACTCTCGATCACTATTCTCCATACGTAGCTTCTTGCTCCAACTTTCTCTCTGAAATGGGATTTTAAAACGATTCTGTTTAACTTTTCGGATTGTGGGTTATATAGTTATGGTGTCTGCAGGATCATAGACGGTTCGAGCAGAGGTACTATGAGTATCTTGACCACTTTAGATCTCCCGATGGGCCTATCTTTCTGAAAATTTGTGGCGAATATTCGTGCAACGGAATAGTCAATGATTACTTGAGTGTGAGTGTTATATTGGGTGTCAATTACTTGATAAGTTCGGAGTGCATTTCTCAATGGTTAATTTGATTAACGGAAGCAAAGTTGGAGGAGTTTTCACATGTTGTTATTGTTGGCTTGCATCTTTTGATGAGCTCAAGGTTCCCAACTTATAGGCTGCTTGTGTTTTTTGGGTTTGCTTTTCAGAAGATGGAAAGTTTTAATTATGTATATACTTTAATTATGGCGAGGAAACTCTTTGGGTAAACTTCGATGGGTTGTACAGGTTTTGGCAAAGAAGTTTGGAGCAGCTGTGGTTTCGCTTGAGCATCGTTACTATGGAAAAAGTTCACCATTCGATTCTTTGACAACTGAAAACTTGAGATATCTTTCATCCAAGCAGGCGCTGTTTGACTTGGCTGTTTTCCGACATCATTATCAGGCAAGTATGCTTAGAACATTAAGTTATTGTTACTGAAACTGTTTCATCTGTACGAAATTCAGTGAACTTGCTTCTCCAACTCTATTTAGGAGCATAGCAATAGCTACTACTTGTCTCATTTTCCATTTTGTTTGACAAATTTTTCTGTGTAGGAAACCCTTAACCACAAGCTCAACAGAACAAATGTTGAGAATCCCTGGTTCTTCTTTGGTATTTCATACGCCGGAGCTTTAAGTGCGTGGTTTCGTCTTAAATTTCCACATTTAACATGTGGAAGCCTTGCAAGTTCTGCTGTTGTTGTTGCTGTTTACAATTTCCCTGAATTTGATAGGCAGGTAAAGAACTTGGAGTATATATACCTAATCTATGATCTTGTTCCTTTGGGTTGGATTACACACAATATGTGCTTCCACGTGTTGAAAATTTTGTTTTTGCTCTTGTTATAAGACTATTATTATGCTATCTACTTCCAGATTGGTGAGTCAGCTGGTCCTGAGTGTAAAGCTGCACTAAAAGAAACTACTCATCTTGTTGAAGAACGTCTTGTATCAAATAAGAATGCAGTAAAAACATTATTTGGTGCTGATAAGGTCAAAATTTCCTCTCCTGTCACTTTGTTTTATTGAATAAAAGCAAATGAACCTTTTACACCAGAAAAAACTTTATTTAAGTCAGGTTTGATAAATGTACCTCTCATCTGTTTTACAGTTTGAGATCGATGGAGATTTTCTATACTTTCTGGCCGATGCAGCAGTTATGGCAGTATGTGGGGTTTCTTTCCATTGTTGTCACCTATATGCTTGAAGGTTTGAGTTCATGAAATATTTGTGCATATTTTGCAGTTTCAGTATGGAAATCCAGATGTGCTTTGCACCCCTCTAGTTCAAGCAAATAAGGCTGGAGAGGATCTGGTGGTAAGCTCAACTTTCTTTACCTTCGACTCTTCTTTCTGCATGGCTGTATGTGATCATCCTTCAAATGTGCTAAGAAGTACTATTTTTGGATCAAGTTCAAAGCATTTTTTTTGGGCTGTATATTGCTGTTCATTGTCCAATGGTATATCTAATCCCTAGTTTCCTTGCAAGTTGCTTATCGGTGGAAATCCAGTTACCTAAGACTACAATGCTATAATGTAACTGACGTTTCAGTTTCTATGCAGTGTACTGAAACGTCTATTGAACATATTACATGTCTGATCCTTGTCTAAATGATAATACATGGCATCCAACTCCAGCATCGCATACTGCTTACATTGCCACTTTCCTGAAATTGAAATATTTGGTTATAAACCTTCTCAAGTTAGATGCTACAAGTGCTTTCATGGATAAAATTTTTTCAGTTTTCAATTACGATGCCTCATCCTTTTACCTATTCAATACACTTAAAATGAAACACATATCAATTGCAGGATGCATATGCCAAATATGTTAAAGAGTATTTTATTGGAAGTACTGGTGTCAGCGTTGACACATATAACCAAAAACATTTGAAGGAAACCTCTATAACAGAAGATTCTTCGGATCGGTTATGGTGGTTCCAAGTTTGTACTGAATTTGCATATTTCCAAGTGGCGCCCTCCAATGATAGTATTCGCTCTTCAAAAGTTGACACAAGGCATGTTTTTATTCTGTTATGTAGCTTGCATAATGTGCTTCTGCGTCAAAGTTGTACTTTGTCTCTGTATTGCTTCGTTTTGTTCTGCTTTGCCCATTTGAAAATCATTGCTTGCATATTGCAGATATCACCTGGACCTTTGTAAGAATGTTTTTGGAGAGGATATTTATCCTGAAGTTGATGAAACAAATATATACTACGGGGGTACAAAAATTGCAGGTCTGCACGTAAATCTTTATTTCTCTTCCAGTGGATATTACCAAACCAATTGTGTTCGAACATATTAGTTTATAATATCTTCTATGCTTATCATTCACCTATTTCCTTTTAGCTTTATTTCAATTACAATTGCTCTGTCTCTCGCACAAACACATTCCTGAACTGGCAGCATCCACTTTTGAATGAGAATCCCCAACAATAGTTTCTCAAAATGTCATGTCATGCTGAGTAGTAAGCTTATTAGATGCATCAGAAGGAAGGAATAATCAGCTAAGTGAATTGCATTGGAAGAAAGGATTAATGTTAATAATATAAACTGATTACTCTGACATTGGGATTTACTAAGCACATTCTCAATGGTTATGTGCAATTGTGTTTGCATTCTTAATGTTGATGCTTTTGTGAAGTCATACTTGTTAACAGCTTGTGCATCATGCAGCTTCAAAAATTGTTTTCACTAACGGCTCTCAAGATCCCTGGCGTCATGCGTCAAAAAATATTTCAACCACTGATAGTAAGATCCAAAATCCCTTACTTTGAAAACCAAGCCAGTGAATTCCAACATTTCCAATCTTGACTTTGTCTAGTACCAGAGTGACTCTCTTTCAAATTTTGCAGTGCCTTCCTATCTAATCTCTTGTCATAATTGCGGCCATGGAACTGATTTGCATGGATGTCCTCAATCTCCTTCAAACCTTGAAGGTATGCATGGTTTGTTTTGGCTATTACAGAAGTGAAGAGGCATGTATGGCGAAAGGATTTTTTTTATTAACATTAAAACTATGAAAGCATGACTGGGTTGGCTTCTAGATTATTTTTACCTTCAAATGACCTAACCAAGATCATGATCCTGTTACATAGAAACTATCTTAGAAAATTTCTGTTAAATCTTAAGAAAATCTTTTTATTTTTTTCACATTTTCATTATACCCTTCTGAACTTGTCAATTTTTGCCTCAGGAAATGCCCAGAACTGCAGTTCCCCTGAAGCTGTTCAGAAAGTAAGGCAGCAGACGATAAAACATATAGACCTCTGGTTATCTGAGTGCCAGGCTAGTGGTAGGAGCTACATGTGATTCTCTTTTGTATCATAAATGTAACAACATTAACTGATATTGGTTCTATGTACTGCCTTCTCAATAGATGCTTAGTTGCTTCTCTGTTGAGACAACTTCCCACGATAAGCTGCTATTCCTTGTACCCTTGGGACTGGCCTGGACAGAAATGCGTGTAACAACATTAATATTTTGCAATAGCGCTTCCCTAATGTCTCACAGCTCCTGCAAGATCATCGCTGTATATGAGGTTGGTAATAAGGAACTACTCCTGATTATTACAATTTTTCTTAGCTCAAATAATTAAAGATTATTCGAATCATTGTATGATTTTATATTTCCTATGCGTAGAAAATGTAATAAGCTGTTGTCAATTTGTTCTCATCTTGGTGGCTATTTGTTCATGTAATGTAAGGGTCCATGTGCATTACTGTGAAATTCATTAATGACATCTCAATATTCTTGATCCGTTACCTTTACAAGATCTGAAGGAAAAGGTAATGAAGCTGTCAAATTTCTGCTTTCCTACTTACGCTAGACATAGAGAGATAAAAGTTCTTTTATTTAACTTTGGAAACTAAAATCAATTCACATCGTACACTCTGCAGTGCAATGGCCAACTGTGCGTTACTAGAAGTGGTAGTTCAACAAAGAATTTTACCTTCATTCTAATCTGGGGCTCTAACTTGTCATTTCCATGTGAAGTAGAACACCACTACAGATTCTAGGACCTTTAGTTTACTGCTGCATTAATCCTTCTCAAGTTATGACCTTAAATTTGGTACTCCATTTTGGAACCCTTTCTAGAGATATCAAAGCATTGTTACTTGGCATACGAATGGTCCATACCTCATTAACTGATTCTAAGCCCAACGTATTCATATTCTGGTACTCCACAGAGACTTCGGGGATCAGTTAACAAAACTATAAAGAGAATACAACTCAAGATTTGTATAATGCTTTAAATATTCAAAATTATGAGTTCTACTTCCAATATATAAAAGATGTACAACTGATCAGATCCTGTTATTATAAATACATCAAATAATATCTTTCAATCACCGTAAGATATTATAATCTAAAAAAGATATTTAATTATAAATAATATTTACAACTATAGAATTTATAAAATATTACAATTATATTATAGAATCTGGATGACTATCATTGACAAATTGGATAGCTAAAGTTGACATTCTCCCTTAAATTGATGTCATGAATTATTCAACATCAATTTTCTAACAAAAAACTAATGTCAACCATGAGTAAAATGTTTTATGAGAATATCAACAATTTAACAATCCATAGAAATGTGAGGAAGAGTAATAAAACTATTGTCAAATGTTTCATAGATTGAGTAGCAATCCACCTCAATGTGTTTTTATAGGATTTGCCACAATCTGAATAATACTTGTATTGTCAGCATGTAGAGGAGTAGGACTAGATTGCGGATAACCCAACTTAGAGAGTAAACCTTTGCGGATAACTCAACTTAGACAGTAAACCACGTAACAGAGTAATTTCAGAAAATGCTAATAATATAACACAATATTTAGCCTAAGTTGAGGATTTAGAAAATTTTTCTTGTTTTTTTTCTACTTCCAAGAAATTAAGGTATTGTCTAAGTAGACACAACAATCTATAGTGGAATGTCGTGTATTAGGATAGTCAACCCAATCAACATTACTATAGGTAGCAAGGTGAAGAGAAGAATCAGATACAAAAAAGGGTCTACAAGTAGAAGTACCAAGAAGATAGTAGACAATTCACTTGACAGTAATCATATGCAAATGTTACAATGAAGCTATAAATTAACTATAAATAATATATCTGGTCATGTAATAGATAAGTAAATTAAGAGTATGTTTGGTATCACTTCATGTTTCTATTTTTGGATTTTGTTTTTATATATGTGTATTGGTTTTTGTGTTTTTTTATATTGTATTAATATGTTGTCTTTTTTGGTTTTTGTGCTATTTTTATTAGTTTATGTGATTATAAAAATAAAAAACGAAAACTGAAAACCAAAGTGAAAACAAACAAGGCTTAGGCTTCCATCTAGTCACCAACATAATATTAGATCTTGAATGATATTACCTTCGTTTTGCCAAAATTGGACATCGACTTTTATAAGAGTGTCGACTAGAGTAGAATCTTGTAAGCCTATTAGGTGGATGATGTCACTAAGATATTTCTATGGATTAACAAATATTCCTTTGCTACTTTTGTAAATCTCAAGTCCCAAAAAATAAGTAAAAGAGTGAAGGTTGTTGAACCAAGGTGGTTCTAATCATGTGTTTTGATGATGACAAAACATTATTATTACTAATGTTTAAGTCTT